>VDFB02329605.1:0-156828 GCA_007258455.2 Sequoia sempervirens | reverse complement strand
CCCTCGACGAAGAGTATAACAAGTCTACGCTCTGAAATGCTTGTCACCATGACTGCAACCCTCTGAAACTCACCAATATAGGAATCCAGACTACCTGTCTGTCTGAGGTGAGATAGCTCCCTGAAGTAGAGTTCCGGATCCTTCTTATCAAAGCGCTCTATGAGCCTACTGGTGAACTCCTGGTAAGTAGTAACTGCATGATGGCCAAGTGTGTACATGCCATGATGCCACCAATCATGCGCCAGCCCATCAAGATGCAAAGTAGCAAACTTAATGGCCTCGTCCTCCTGCATAGGTCTCAGTGATAGATAGTTGTCCAATTTCTGGACCCAAGACCTCGTTGACGTCTTATCAGAACCATCAAAGTATGGCAAGGTGATTTTGCTGACTGCATACTGCAAATCCCTGTTCACTTGTGGCTGTGGCTGTTGGTGCTGAGGAGCTCTACGGTCGAATCTACCTCCTCCTCTAGGTTTATGAACATCCATAAACTCATGAAATGATAATGCCTGTCTGATCTCAGGTGCTAATGATAGATACTCACCGTGAAATGTAGTCACATCCGCTACTGACATGCCATTATGTGGCTGAAACTCCTGATGATGCCCCTGCTGCTCTGCCCCCAGAGTCGAAGGTGAGGTCTCTCTGGGTATGAATGTAGGTTGTCCAGGCCTACGCTCATGATAGATCGGTGATAGCTGTCGTGTGCTGATGCCAAAGGCTAGTCCACTCCTGCAGTCCTGCTCGACTGTCCGATCTGGATATAGTGCGGCTGTGATGGAGTATACTGCCTAATAGTGCCCATCAACTGGGACATCATGTCCATCATGTCATCATGCCTGTGTCTAAACTCCTCCTCAGTAATATCACCCTCTGCATGTGCCTTCCCTGAATCCCTAAGTGTCTCTGCAGGGATCTCACTGTCTGCCATTAGGGTTGCAACAATGTTCTCGCTGCTGTTGGAGCTAGATCTGTGAATACCCAATACTCTTGACACTGTCTCACCTTCAGGAATAGGTGGACCTGTCCAATCCTCAACTCTGCCTCTTCCTATACCCTTGGTATAATGAATGATGTCTCTACTCATGAAAAAACAACCAAAAAACACTCTGTTTTCTGAAAAAGCACAGGATGGCAGGAAAACTGTGCTCTGATACCACTGTAAGAGACCGGGTGTCTCTCAACTCCAAACCCTAACTGCAAATATTGATTTTTGATAGTTTTGTGGTTTTTTGTGTTTTTGATGGTTTTTTGCAATAAACAGGAAAGCTGCGATTTTGCTCTAAAAAATGCTTAAAAATTCATAATAAATCTAAAGACAATAAATATGCTTTGATACTGCTCAGAAGATGTAGGCGCATGTCTTTATTAAGTTTCCAGAGCACATACAATATATAAAATGAACGTATGAAGGAAATACAACTTTATTTCAATGGAACTTGATTTTCTTGCAGCCACCAGAAGATAGGTAAAAAAAAGTACGGCCCAAGACAGAAAGCAAACTCCAGACTCCAGATCCCACGCCTCAAGCTTCAGAATACATAGGCGTCCATATTGCAACAGGCAGAAGACCCAAAAGATGAAGGTGTATTCCCAGATGAAGAAGTACGGCCTTGCTGGTACAAGACTGTACGACCTAGCAGCATCAATTAATATGGTACGGCTTCAATAAATAAACTGCCAGATTACTGTTCAACAATCTCAAATGGTCCGCCACTAATAACTGATGAATAACCTCTGATAGAATCTTCCTGAATCAATCAATAAGCTCAACTGCAACCTCTGTGTGAAGTCACCAAGTAGACAATCTTCAACTGGTATTGCACAGCCTCAGTATGCCAGATCTTGAAGAGGTATCTTTCTTCAAAATCAATCGTCTGCTGAAACCCTAGGTTTTGCAAACTTCAATGCTCAGAGCAAAAAGAAGACAAATTGAATAATCATAACATAAGAGTTCGATTTGTCTTGGCAGTCAATATATATGCCTCTTTCAAAAATTCGACCCAAGCTCTCTTTTAATAATCATTTAAATAAAATGATTAATTACGCCTTTTCTCAACTTAGGAAAAATAAATAATAAATGGCGTCCCCTTAATGAATAAATAATTATTCATTATAACAAATATTTCACTTTATTATATAAAGTATTAAAAATACTTTATAATATGCCATTAATTATTAATATTTAAATAAATTAATAAAGTGACTTTAATATAAAGTCAAAATATTAATTATTCAATAATCATTAAATACTCCGTTATTTTTCCATCTGATCATCAAACTGACAAACTGGGTCGACTCTGAGCTAACCAGCTGAACCAGGTGCTCTGCCCAAAATAGCAGCTTCCGCCTGTTTGACTTTCTAAAAATAGCAAGTCTCTGAAAAACCTCTCTGAAGGATTCTGCGAAGGCCCAACCTGAAACAACTGAAAGAAGGATGCTCCTGAACACCGGGTAACCGCCTCAAATGATCCTCTACACACATCTGTCAGCCTACGAGGATCGAATTAATAGGTTAACCACATATCCAGCTGCGTTGACTAGGATGGGGACATCACATAGTTTAGCAACGTGATATTCCTGCTGCGAGAAACTTACAATTCCCTTACAAAAATTAAAAAATAGTTTTGGAAGGTCAATTTCTTGAGGCAAGCTTCTAGAAAGCTCTTGAAATTTTCTTTCAAACTGAAGTTGCACAACCATGTAAGATATATATGGCAAGATAATTATTGCTGGATTTGCAGACATTTTTTGAGAATCAAATCAGCTTTGATTTCAGTTTGTTATGAACCTTGATAAATCCTAAACCTATAGATGTAAGTTCACAATAAATTTGTTATGAAAATGAATACAGAAGGACTTTTCTTGGGGCTTTGGTTTAGCAGTAAGCTTGGATGCTTATTGCCATGATGATCAGGTTCAATCCACGGGCATGTCACCTGTGATTTTGTCGTTTTATTTTAGAAAATTGTGAGTGTATTATAGTGTGTACGTATTGGAGTTATGCATTCTCTTTGTTTAGAAGATATTAATAAGGAACACAGCTCCGAGTAATAATTATGAAGGGGAGTACAGCTTCCCAAGTAAAGGTAGACCACCTTGATAGTTTCCAATCTTCAAATACCTAAGACAGTACCCCAAATAGGATCCAAGCCGCTAACAAATCCAATGTTATGATGACAATTTCTCCCTCATTTCACAACTACATATAAATACATATTTGTTGTGAAGCCACAACACTGATTGGCAACTTGTCATGCAATAATTAATTTCATAGGGGAAACTTTGAAAGTTAATTTAGTGAGAGAACAAAAAAATTGTTCAAAATCGGCCATAAAATTTGAATGGTACAAAATTTTTCAATGTTAATTGAAAACCCTAAAAAAGTTCAAAATTGCTGCATAAATTTGCTATTGATTTTTTGTAATTTTTTTATTAAATAGAAAGTCTCTTACTAGGGTGTTTTCCAAAAATCATTTAAATTTTTTCCAATTTCTTTCTTGTTGATTTTTTGTAAAAGAATGATTAAATATAGAGTCCCTTACTAGGCCATTTTCCAAATGTCATTTCTGTTTTTTTCCATTTCTTTATTGTTCAAGATGTGATTGTGTAGTTACCAAATGGTTAACAATTTTTTGTAGCATTATTCAGTTTGTAGTCATCCCACAATAATGGGTTACACTTTTTGGCCAAACTTGACATTGAAATCAACATTTTGAGGAAAATCTTCACTTTCTGACACCTATAGTAGGTAAACTGTTAGGAATTTGAAGATGATGCAAACTGGTGATTTGTGAGATTTTGTTGTAGATTTTAATTTTTTTTTTTTTTTAAAAATTTGAAATTAATTTGTATTTTTTTTGCTTCTCCTTTGATAACTAGTTTTTAATAGTAAACAACATTTTTCAAAAGTGATGTGTACTTTGTTCCGCGTAACGTTTTTTTTACAAAGGATAAAATTCTGATTCTTTTGAATTTAGGTTGGTAACATCGATATGTAGTGCTTGCATTTCGTTTCATAACATTTTGTTGAATTTTTCTTTTAATTAAGTTTTGAAGTCAAACCAATTACAATTTAGACATAGGTGTACTTTGTTCCGCATAAATTTTTTTGTATGTATTGAAATTCTTTTTTTCTTTTTCTTGTTGGAATGAGGACATCAATACCTAGCGCGTAGATATTTTTCAAAATTATTTTCTACTAATTTACTATTTTTCCACATGTGTAGAACATAGAACATGATGTTCGGTGAAAAATCTATGTTCAGTAAAACTAAAAAGTAAAATAAAAAATAAAAAACAAATATATTAAATTTATAGTTGTTGGAAAGCTTGTTTCAAAGACTACGGTTCTCCAACTTGGTTTATCTAGTTGATTGTATTCACACCTATAAATCGGGCTTTGAAAGTAAAAAAAATGCATTAATTTTGCAATTGAGGGGGCAAGGTGAAAAAAGAGGGTCTTCATTTGAAGACCCCTTCGAATGAAGACCCCCCTAGATGGCGCTGGACAAAGACAATTAATAGTGTTTCATTTAAAAAAATGTGCATGTGATTAAATGGGGTTCGTGTGAAGGGGGGCAGGGGTTCATTCGAAGGGTGGGGTGTTCGTACGAAGCCCCTTCATTTGAAGCCTTTCCAATGTTTTTGATGGGTGAGTCCAATTTTTGTTCATGCAAATATTTGTAACCCATTATTGTGGGTTCACCCTAGTATGACTGATGGTTTATGGATTTCAAAGCAGTGGCTTCCAATATGTGTGCTACTTCTAAAGTTGGAAGCATGGATTCAAAACAAGGTCCGCTGTTGGTGTGTAATGTCCCCTTCCTAGGCAGTACCGTTGTGTCAGAGGTTACCCTATTATTCAGATCCTCGTAGGCTGGCAGAGTGTTTAGAGGGTCACTTGAGGCAGTTATCCAGCGTTGGGAACATCACTCCAGCGGTTGATTCAGGTTTGGGCCTTTGCAGACACTTTCTGAGTGGTTTTCAGATACTTACTATTTATAGTAAGTCAGGCAGGCGAAAGCTGCTATTTTGGGCAGGGCACCTAGCTCAACTGGTCAGCTCAGTTTCGACCAAGTTTGTCAGTTTGATGAGCAGTGGAGAATAATGGAGCATTTAATAATAATTAAATGATTATTATTATTTTGACTTTATGTTATAAAGTCACTTTAATAATATATTAAAATATTAAAGTATTAATGGCATATTATAAAGTATTTGATACTTTATAATAAAGGAGAATTATTATTATAATGAATAATTATTTTTTGATTAAAAAGGGACGCCATTTATTTTAATATTATTGCCTAAGTCCAAAAGAGGCGAATTAATATTATTAAATGTAATTTTAAGTGACTTTTGAGAAAGGTCGACTTTTTGAGAGAGACTATTTATTTCCTCAAGACAAATCGAACTCCCATGTTGATTATTCAAATTTGTTATCTTTTTCTCTCTGAGAGCATTGAGGTTTGAGAAAACAGGGTTTCTACAGATCATCAGATTTTGAAGAACGTTCCCTCTTCAGAATCAGGCATACTTAGACTGTGCAATACCAGTTGAAGATTGTCAGTTGAATAACTTCATTCAGAGGTTGTTACAGAGTTTCACAGTGGGTTTTCATTCAGGGTTGGATCGATTCTCTTTCCAGAAGGCGAATCTTATATTAGCAGGGTTTTGTTTGGCATTTGGCACGAATATCAAGATAGTACGAAATTCCTCTTTGCTGGTATAGGCCGTACAAACACAGCAACAAGGCCGTACAATCTCCTCTCAGCCAAACGTCTTGTTTTGTGAGCTTCTGCTTATTGCATCTTGAGTGCTTAGGGTTTCTGGAGTTTTGGTGTTGAGATCTGAGGGCCTGTAGTTGGCTCTATCTTCTCAGCCGTACCTTTACTACTTCATTGATGGCAGCTGCAAGCAATCAGGTTCCCCTTAAATAAAATATTGTTTTTCCCCTTATATGTTCGATTTAATTTATTGTATGAGTTCTGGAGATCAATAAATGTATGCGCATTCATCTGTAGAGTATTATTGATGCAAATTTATTGTCTACGAATTTATTATGAATTTTATAGTATTTTAGAGCAAAATCGCAATTTCTATTTTATGGCAAAAACCCACAAAAAAATCAAAAATAAAGAAACAAAAACAAAACTTCAGTTTACTGGCCAGTGATCGGGTTGAGACACCTGGTCTCTTACAGTGGTATCAAAGCACAGTTTTCCTGCCATCCTATGCTTTTTTAGTGAGCAGTGTGCTTTTTTGATGCTTTTTCATGAATAGTGATATCATTGCCTACATCAAGGGTAGAGGAACAGGCAGAGTTGAGGATTGGACAGGGCCACCTATTCCTGAAGGTGAGACAGTGTCAGGGGTTCTGGGTATTCACAGATCCAGTTCCAATAGTAGTGAGAACAGTGTCACAACATTGATGGCAGACTGTGAGATTCCTGCAGAGACACATAGGGACTCAGGGAAAGCGCATGTAGGTGGTGATATTACCGAGGAGGAGTTTAGACGCAGACATGACAATATGATGGACATGATGTCCCAGTTGATGGGCACTATGAGACAATATACTCCACCCCAGCCGCACTATATTCAGATAGGGCAGTCGAGCAGGACATTAGGTGTGGACCAGCCTTTGATATCGGCACCACGACAGTCATCACCTATCTATCATGAGCGTAGGCCTGGACAACCTACATTCATATCTAGAGAGACACCACCTCCGACTCCGGAGGCAGAGCAGCAGGGTCATCATCAGGAGTTTCAGCCACACAATGGCATGTCAGTAGCAGATGTGACTAGATTTCATGGTGAGTATTTGTCATTAGCACCTGAGATCAGGCAGGCTTTGACTTTTCATGAGTTTATGGATGTGCATAAACCTAGAGGGGGAGGCAGATTTGACCGTAGAGCTCCTCAGCATCACCGGCCACAGCCGCAGGTGAACAAAGATTTACAGTATGTAGTTAGCAAGATCACCTTGCCTTACTTTGATGGGTCTGATAAGAGTTCAGCGAGGTCTTGGGTCCAGAAGTTGGACAATTACCTATCACTGAGACCTATGTAAGAGGACGAGGCCATTAAGTTTGCTACATTGCATCTTGATGGGTTGGCGCATGACTGGTGGCATCACGGCATGTACACACTTGGCCATCATGCAGTCACTACTTACCAGGAGTTCACCAGTAGGCTCATAGAGCGCTTCGACAAGAAGGATGCAGAACTCTACTTTAGGGAGCTAGCTCAGCTTAGACAGACAGGTACTTTGGATGCTTATGTCGGGGAGTTTCAGAGGGTTGCAGTCATGGTGACGGGCATTTCAGAGAGGAGACTTGTTATTCTCTTTGTCGAGGGGTTGATGGAACCTATGAGAGGTTGGGTCAAGGCATTTGATCCTCCTACCCTTCAGGAGGCCATGAGGAAGGCACACAGTATGGAACTTGCAGCACCTCGCAGCAAGTTCACTTCCGGCCAGACACCTTATATGAGGCCTAATAGATCTTTTGACAGGAATAGGCCCTTTGACAGGAAGAGGGATCCACCCGATCCTAAGAGACAAAATGCACCACCCTTTGACAAAGAAACACTAAATGATTTATGGAAGAAAAAAATATGTTTTTGGTGCAAGGCACCCTATGATGATAAACATGTATGCCCTCTTCGTCCCAAGGTGAGAAATAACCAGATGGAGTGGTTTTATGAGGGAGAAGAGCAATCTGATTTGTCAGACCAACAAGCTGATTCAGAGCATTCAGATGATGAAAGGTCTGAAAATGACGGTGATAATGAAGGAGGAAGGAAGCTACAGGAAGCACATTTGACTAGTCTTCAGAGAGATGGATCTTTTAGACTTCGTGGGTTCCTAGCAGGTCAGAAGGTAATCACTCTACTCGACACTGGTGCTACTCATAACTTCATAGATGCACGGTTGGTAGAGAGACGAGGTATACAGACATAAGAGTTTGAGGGTATTCGAGTCAAGGTGGCTGATGGGTACACCCTCAAATGTGACAGAAAAATAATAGATCTTCCAATGCGGCTGAACATCTATGAGTTTAAGACTAAATTCTATGTTGTTAATATGGGAGATACTGATGTGGTGTTAGGGATGGCATGGCTTCACGATTTGGGTGAGTTCACACTCAATCTACGGGACATGGAGATGAAGTTCAAGGCAAATGGGAAAACTCATGTCATCAGGGCCATCAGAGACAGTAATTTGAGGATGGTTTCATACAGGCGGATGGAGAGACTCATTCGACATGATATGGTTGATTGGGCTGCAGAGTGTATGTTATTGCCAGCACAGCAGGAGCAGCAGAAGGTTGAGTACCATCCAAACATTCAGATACTGAGGACTAAACACTCTAAAGTGTTTAGTGACATTCCACCTGGCAGACCTCCAGACAAAGGCACTGAGCACATTATCGAATTGGAGGAGGGCGCAAAGCCCATTATGATTACACCTTACAGGCATCCGAAACAGCTCAAGGATGAGATAGAGAAGACAATCAACGAGCTGTTGGCTATGGGGCATATCAGACCTAGCAAGTCACCTTTTGCTTCATCGGTCGTATTGGTGAAGAAAAAGGATGGATCACTGCGGATGTGTATAGATTACTGCCAACTCAATAAGAAAACAATTAAGAACAGGTAACCGATACCCCGCATTGATGAGTTGCACGGTGCTATCTTCTATACGAAGATTGACTTGAGATATGGGTACCATCAGATTCAGATGAGGGAGCAGGACATAGAGAAAACCGCCTTCAGATGCCATTGCGGTCACTTCGAGTTCTTGGTTATGCTTTTCGGTTTAACCAATGCACCTGCTACCTTTCAGTTTACCATGAACAGGGTCTTCAGTTCTCAGCTGCAGAGATTCGTGTTGGTCTTCTTCGATGACATCCTGGTGTACAGTAGGTCATGGGAGGAGCATTTAGCTCACTTGGATACAATTTTGGGTATCTTGGTAGAGGAGTCCTTTTATGCCAAGGAGTCCAAGTGTGAGCTAGGCATGGCTGAGTTGTTGTATCTGGGGCACATCATCAGTGCCAAGGGAGTTAGTATGGACCCTGAGAAGGTCCGAGCTATAGTTGAGTGGCCAGTACTCGAGAACCTTACGTAGCTCAGAGGATTCATTGGGTTTTGTGCTTTTTATAGGAGATTTGTTAGTGGGTTCTCACGTCATGCCACACCCCTTATTGATTTGACAAAGAAAGGGGCTTTTACTTGGTCACCACAGGCTCAGGAGTGCTTTGACAGGTTTAAGGTGATCATGACTTCATGTCCAGTGCTAGCATTACATGACTTTACGAAGTCATTTGATTTGTTTTGTGATGCTTCAGGAGAGGGCATTGGTGCTGTTTTGATGCAGGAGAGGCACCTTATTGCTTTTGAGAGCAAGAAGCTTAGGGGTCCTGAGAGGTTTTACAACATTTATGACAAGGAAATGTTAGCCATTATGCATGCTTTGGCTAAGTTTAGGCAATACTTGGTAGGCAGCAAGTTCAGTGTGTGTACAGACCACAACAGCCTGAAACACTTCCTTGGACAGTGAGACCTAAATGAGAGACAACAAAAATGGGTCAGCAAACTGCAGTCGTATGATTTTGATATCACCTTCATTAAGGGGAAGCAAAATGTTGTAGCTGATGCCTTGTCTAGCAGACCTCAGTTGAATGCTATGGCACATATTTCCGAGGATTGGAGGCATCGGATCGTTACTGAGTATGCTAAGAACCCATGGGCTTCTAGCATTGTTGATGGGACAGAGCAGGATAGTAGGTACACCGTTGTGGATGACCTGATCATTTACAAGGGGCGGATTTTTTTGGTTCCTGGTTCAGAGTTGAGGGAGACAGTTCTGAGAGCCTTTCATGATCTTCCTATAGCGGGCCATTCGGGTTACTTCAAAACATATAAGTTGGTTCAGGAACGGTTTACTTGGAAAGTGCTAAAGACTGATGTTCTCCAGTATGTTCGAGAGTGTTCTGTTTGCCAGCAGAACAAGCAAGAACACACATATCCTGCTGGATTGCTTCAGCCACTTCCGATACCTGACAGGAAGTGGGAGTGTTTATCGATGGACTTTATCACGGGTTTGCTGAAAGCCCAAGGTAAAGATTGCATCTACGTAGTTGTTGATCGGCTGACTAAATATGCGCACTTCTTTCCGATCACTACTACATTCACATCGTCGCAGACTGCAGAGATTTTCTTCAAAGAGGTATTCCGGCTGCATGGGTTGCCTCGGACTATAGTCAGCGATAGAGACAGTTGGTTCATGAGCAACTTTTGGCAGGAGTTGTTCAGACTTTGTGGGACTGAATTGACACTGAGTACCAGCTACCATCCACAGACAGATGGACAGACGAAAATTGTCAATAAGTGGGTGGAAGGTTATCTGCGCAATTACATAGCTGGACAACAGAGAGCTTGGGTGAGGTGGATATACCTCTGTGAGTATTGTTATAACTCCACTCACCACATAACTATACAGATGACGCCCTTCATGGCATTGTATGGATATGAGGCGCCCAACCTTTTGGATTTGATATTGGGTGATAGCAGAGTGCCTAGCGTAGGCGATATGATGTAGAGTCAGCAGGACATTTTGAGGTCTCTCAGAGACAATATCCAGCGCGCACAGAATCAGCAGAAGCAGTATGCTGATCAGAAGAGGGTTGAGCGTTCTTTTGCAGTGGGTGACATGGTGTATCTCATGTTACAGCCATATCGACAGTCTACTCTGCGGAAGAGTGGTGCAGAGAAGTTGAAACCTCGTTACTATGATCCATTCCGTGTTATCAGACGGGTGGGTGAGGTTGCTTATGAGTTGGACTTGCCGGCGGATAGCAGTGTTCATAATGTATTTCATGTCTCACGCCTGAAGAAGGCATTGGGTCAGCATGTGATCCCCTCTCTAGTACTGCCACCCCTTGATGATGAGGGGAAGTTGATATTAGTGCCTGAGGCCATCCTTGATGTTAGAGAGAGACATCTTCGAAGGTGGGTTATCAGAGAGTATTTGATCAAATGGAGAGACTTTCCGGTTGAGGATGCTACTTGGGAGTCAGATGAGATTTTACAGCATCCGGAGTTGAGATTGCTTGAGGACAAACAATTTCAGGGAGGGCGGACTGTAATGTCCCCTTCCTAGGCAGTATCGTTGTGTCAGAGGTCAGCCTATTATTCAAGTCCTCATAGGCTGGCAGAGTGTTTAGAGGGTCACTTGAGGCAGTTATCCAGTGTTGGGAACATCACTCCAGCGGTTGATTCAGGTTTGGGCCTTTGCAGACACTTTCTGAGTGGTTTTCAGATACTTACTATTTATAGTAAGTTAGGCAGGCAGAAGTTGCTATTTTGGGCAGGGCACTTGGCTCAACTGGTCAGCTCAGTTTCGACCCAGTTTGTCAGTTTGATGAGCAGTGGAGAATAATGGAGCATTTAATAATAATTAAATGATTATTATTATTTTGACTTTATATTATAAAGTCACTTTAATAATATATTAAAATATTAAAGTATTAATGGCATATTATAAAATATTTAATACTTTATAATAAAGGAGAATTATTATTATAATGAATAATTATTTTTTGATTAAAAAGGGATGCCATTTATTTTAATATTATTGTCTAAGTCCAAAAGAGGCGAATTAATATTATTAAATGTAATTTTAAGTGACTTTTGAGAAAGGTTGACTTTTTGAGAGAGACTATTGATTTCCTCAAGACAAATCGAACTCCCATGTTGATTATTCAAATTTGTTATCTTTTTCTCTCTGAGAGCATTGGGGTTTGAGAAACCAGGGTTTCTGCAGATCATCAGATTTTGAAGAATGTTCCCTCTTCAGAATCAGGCATACTGAGACTGTGCAATACCAGTTGAAGATTGTCAGTTGAATAACTTCATTCAGAGGTTGTTACAGAGTTTCACAGTGGGTTTTCATTCAGGGTTGGATCGATTCTCTTTCCAGAAGGCGAATCTTATATTAGCAGGGTTTTGTTTGGCATTTGGCACGAATATCAAGATAGTACGGAATTCCTCTTTGCTGGTACAGACCATACAAACACAGCAGCAAGGCCGTACAATCTCCTCTCAGCCAGACGTCTTGTTTTGTGAGCCTCTGCTTATTGCATCTTGAGCTCCTAGGGTTTCTGGAGTTTTGGTGTTGATCTGAGGGCATGTAGTTGGCTCTATCTTCTCAGCTGTACCTTTACTACTTCATTGATGGCGGCTGCAAGCAATCAGGTTCCCCTTAAATAAAATATTGTTTTTCCCCTTATATGTTCGATTTAATTTATTGTATGAGTTCTGGAGATCAATAAATGTATGCGCATTCATCTGTAGAGTATTATTGATGCAAATTTATTGTCTACGAATTTATTATGAATTTTATAGTATTTTAGAGCAAAATCGCAATTTCTCTTTTATGGCAAAAACCTACAAAAAAATCAAAAATAAAGAAACAAAAACAAAATTTCAGTTTACTGGCCAATGATCGGGTTGAGAGACACCTGGTCTCTTACACGGTGTCTACTGATATAGACTGTTGTTTGGGTCTCCTGATTAAAATAAAAGTGTATAGTCTTCCATTTGTTTATATCGTGACTGTGTTGCAGGTTATGAAATAGTCTTCACCATTGACATTAGACTTACCCCCATAGCAAGAGCTTGACACTTTTTTGATCTAACATTTAATGGCTTCACCCTAGGTATTTACTATTAGGTTTTATGTCCTTTAATTAGATTTTTTTTTTTTAAACTATTAACTTTAATTTATAATTTTCTAATATCTGATGAATAGTTATAAAGATATTTATATACAAACAGATATCTTTATGAATTCTAAAATAAATAAGAACTTCATAAGGATTTTTTTACTAAAGATATCTAGGATTAGGGATCCTAGACCTGCAATTTTTTTAAGAGAAATATCTGTTCAAAATTATTAAAATCGTTTAGGAAAGCACAATATGAAAAGGCCTATTTTCAAGCCAACTATCATAGTGCATCTATTCTTCTTGACTTCTTATGAACGATGATGGTTCAGAATTACCCAGATACCATCGATCCTAGCATTATTGTAGCCTACCCAAATTTGACTTCTAGTAGAGTTCATCTTCAAAAATTTAAATCCAGCCATCTTTCCTATCTTCAAGCTTTGTTTAATGTCATATAAGAGAAAATGACTATCTATTATTTTGGAGGAGGGAAGTGTTATTCTTCTGCAACTTAAGTTTTGAATTGGATAATAAGATCCCTCATGAATCACGTAAGCCCATGAAGCCACATGATCTACCACAGATTTAAACAAAAGAAAAACACTAATCTAACCCGTTACTGAGTGGAAATTGCCGGATCAAAAATCAGCCTATGATACAGTATGCTCACATCTATATTATTAACCTTTGAATTCAGTTTTTGATTTTACAATTGGGTTTGGGGCTGGCATTTTATGTGGATTATCAGCTGAGTTCAGAGTTTCTTCCTTTCTAAAAAAATATTTTTACATTATGTAACAGCATTGAACTGCTTCATTAAACCAACTAAAAGCAATCAAACATCAACAATAATTCCTATTTTGATATATCTTCATTAAACGAAGCTTATCTATTGTGCACAAAATTTTCTTATAGGCCATAACAACTTCGTCCAACATTTTAACCTTCATAGGTTCAGCTTCCTCATTTTGATTCTCATCGGAGTTAGATATATCATATACAATGCGAGGAGGGAGAGAAATTCTGATTCTTCAACAACTTTTCCCACACATGCTTATAGATTTTCAAACATTTGTGAGCTTTCTTTAGCTCATATTTTGTGTGATCAAGATTGGTTTTGCTATTAGCATTTGTTGTTGCTAAAATTCGTTGACATGATGAGAGGTTCCTGCAACAACCACCATGGTTGTAGAGAAAAATTCATGCACAATATCATATGTATTTCTTCACTTATATGTGATCCTTGGATCCTTCATCATTCATCTCACTAGCTGTTAAGCAATAATTTTATTGTAGAAATCCATCTCTCTTCCCACCTTTACCTGGTTGAAAAGCCAATCCCTAATTGTCTCATGATTAATCAGTCTATATAGAGTAGGAGGTTGTTAGTGTTTAGCACTTCAATTCCTTGGTTAGAGTGATCATCTACCGCAAGCATTTCATACTTGGAGGAAATATTGTAGGCAGTTGGATATCTGATATGGATAGGGTTCAAGAGGTTCTGTTCCACTAGTTTTCTCCATCTTGACACTAGAACCTAACACTAGGAACCTGGGTGAACACGATCACCATACAATTTAATACTAGTAGAAAGAAAGAAATAAACTATTGTAATGTGTCAAAAGCCAAACTAAATCTAAATGTAGAAATCACCCAAACTGTGATGTTCCCTTCTTAAATCAAAACAACTTTGCTTTAATTCCACTAATTTCTGAACAATCAATGAACTCGATTATGTGCTTTCAAGAATACATCACAGTTTTCAAATCTAAAGTTGGAAATCTATATTGAAGATGAATTCAGTAAATACGTCTTTGCCTAATATCCAACATTTGCTATCTTGCAAACTATAATGTCTGTGATGGCTCGATGATGTTATTTCTGATGCTGCTCCCTGATTACGCATCTGCAGATTTTCAACCTCTGGATGGTATTTTCTGTAGAATGGTCTCTTAAAGGAACTGGTGATAGACCCGGCCACTGGGAAAGTGTACGCCTTTAATAAGTTCGTCTTCTTTCTTGATCGATATAGAGTCTGAGGGAGTTTGCAGATTTATTCCTTAATGGAGATGACGTGTTGGCCTGGATCGCTGGCTTCTAACCTTTACTTCTTTCTCACTGATCGGTTCTTGTGAGCACACCCGTCTGAACTTATTACATATATTTTAATTGCTTGTCTTCCTTATTAGCGTGCTTCTCTTTGGGTGGCGGCAATCTGTGTGTGTATATCCTTCTTGATGGCGATTCTCTCCACTTTATTATTCTCTCTTTGATCTCTCCTTGGTCAATTGCTTTTTCCCTTTTTCTCTAATGCCGCTTCTCTTTATTGCTTCAACTAGATATAGGCGTTGTAACTCAACAGACACACCCCTCCATTCTTCATGTGTCCCTCTAGAAGATACGCGTCTGGTCATTTACCACTTGCATTCTTTCATTACTGGATTATCTTGTTCATCTTGGTTTTATGTTTGATCAGTTTGTATTAGCAAATGATTAGTATTATATATAAATAATGGATATGTTTTATTTTTCATACAATTATATTTATTAAATATATGTATGCATATGTATGTATATATATATATATACATAGCTATATATGTCTATTGAAAGATGCAAATGTATTAGAACATATACTTATCTTAATTACTTCTGTAGGATGGGGACATTACAAGTCTTCCCCGCTTGACATTGCTTGTCCTCAAGCAATCCTTATAACTCTTTTCTAAATTAATCTTTTGATGTTCTTTGCCGGTACAGTGGTCTTCATCCTGGAAAAAGATTGTAACATCTTGTTACATCTAATCTCCTTCAAGGCCTTTTGGATACCTCCCTATGGAGTGTATCCAGCCTTAAATCTTGGGAAAAGATTGTAACATCTCCTCCTAGGTCTTCTGGATGCCTTATTTAAGGGCATCTAGCCTTAGAATCCTAGGGAAAGGTTGTAACATCTCTTCCCAGGCCTTTTGGATACCTTATTTAAGGGCACCCAGCCTTAGAATCCTAGGAAAAGGTTGTAATGTCTCTTCCTAGGTCTTCTGGATACTTTATTTAAGGGTAGCTTGTTAGAAGTATTGTCATTGATGTCAAATGCCACAAATCGTGTAGATATGTCAAGACTTGATTAGAACATGGTATGAGAAGTTGGACTTGAACTTAGTCTGATTATTTGTTGATAATCAAGTAAATTGGTATAGAAGTTGAGAACTTGATGATGATCAAAACATGGTATGAGAAGTCGGACTTGAACTCAGTTTGATAATCATTCGATGATTCACACAGTTTGATAATCAAGTAAATCGCTATACACAATTCATAATTTCTCTTGTCCTTATTAATATTTGATCTACATCAAAAATAGAGTATAATATTCGAGTTGTGTTGAAAAGACTAATCTTTCTTCAAAGATCGAAAGCTGCATGAAGTCCGAATTAAAATGTATGAAGCTTGAAGTTCTGAGTGCTACAGATCGAAATCTGTATGTATGAAGATTGAAATTCTGAGTTTGACAAATCTGATTAATTATTTGTTAACAACTGTTATGAAGTATTAACCAGATACAAGAATGCTTGAAAACTTGAGAGGACGCGATTTTTGAATAGACGCATTTTAAATCTTAAAAGGACGTAATAATCTTGAAAAGTCGTGTTTTTTGAATGGACGTATTCTCTCTCAAAGAATTTTATTTTTAAAAGAGTCTCTTAAAGAGACGTAAACTCCAAAAGCTACTAAGTGTGTCTCTTACATGCTTTCTCAATAGATTTCTAAAAGACGTATTTCTTCAAAAAGGGACGTAACTTCAGGTCAGATATCTCTGCAGACAGACATGTCTCTTCTATTTTGATTTGACTTTCATTAGGTGTGCTCACATGACACAATCATTTGTGCCTGAAGAGTATGTTGATCTGTTCATTAAAGGAGTAACAAAGTCAAAATAATCAAAACAAAATCAAAGATCATTAAGGCAGAAAATCGGGTTAATGAAGGGGTATGAGTGAATGTTGAAAAGACAAAGTTATGATCTTTCATCAAGAGGCACAATCTTGGATCAAAGTTGTTGTACCCAAACCAAATTTTTTGCTTCATTAAGGCATTTTGCATTTAAAAGTCTAAACCTTGCTAATTTGTTGTAAAACACAGTTTTGGGCAATGTCAAGCATGGAGTTTTTGTCAATAGTTTGTCAGTCAAATTCAGTTATATTGGTCAAAACCTGAAGCAGAGACTCAAAATGTAGATTTTCACGATGGAGGAGCATCTCAGGCGACATTTCATATTGCAGACGGTCATTTCAATGATCGAAACAGAGTTTTTAAAGATCAAATCATGGAGATTTCTCAAAGGAAAAGCCCAAAAGCGCAAGTATAGCTCAGGGGCGCCCAGTTTGTTGAAGGTCAAGATTCTGGTCAAAATGCTCAAACATCCAGTCAATCTCTTCAGAACTAGTCTAGCTATCCGTCGAGCTATCCAGCGAAGCATTCCGAGAACCACAGCTCCGGTTATCAGCGACAGAAGTCAAAATCCCTAAATTTTAGGAGATAAGAATTTTGCTCTTTTCAGGCAAAAGCGCGCCTCTAGCCTGAGGGCGCCCATCTCAAGGAAGGGGTAAATCTCGACAGTTTCGTTGCCGGATGCAGTCAATCCGTTCACAACTAGTCTGCTTATCCGACGAGATATCAAGTGCAGTCATCCGACTCTCAGATTCCAGGCGGCAGTCATCCAAAGATCAGCTTAAAATGGAGTTTTCACGTTTCGAAGCTTCTCCGCTTATGCCCAGTGCAAGTATTGTGCCGAGCTGGCTTAAAGGACCCTCCGGATGTTAGAATTCGTGGACGAGTCTTCACAACATCAGTAGTATTCTAGCCTAGCTCCGCGACGCATCATTCAGCTTGTCGATCCGACGTTCCTGGTGGTCGTGGCAGAGATTCTACCAAGCACGTAATTTTACGGGCGAACCAACAAATGGTTTTCAGTGTATTTTCATAGTCTTAAGGCGCCTAGCCTTTAGGCTGGTCAGATGAGCCCGTTCGCGTTCGAAGTCTTCATGACTATTGAGCGTAATCAATTTATCTTCCCAACGAGCATAGCCGTCAACCTTCAGCATTTGGCAGTCGCTCGTGCGTGCGAGGTCTTTAGTGTAATACTGTAAAGAGAAGACGTTCGAAAAATGGCCAAGTCTGGGAGTGGTAAACATAAATAAAATACGCACTGGAGTTTTTGAGGTCTTAGAAGCAGTTTTCTTGCCTAGTCACCTCCAGTGACTTCTCTTAAGGGCCCTCCTGGCTGTCCGTTAAAACAGATAATGCCTGAATCGGGTCATCCCAGCTCCAGATATTAGCTGTCAAAGTAGGGTATTTTTATGACGTTTGACTTTCGTCAAAATGACAAAAGTGCAACCATGAGCCAGGGGCGCTTTTCTTTTTAAGGCCCTTAACACAGCTTTTAGTTGTCGTGCATACAGTCATCGGATGCAGAATATCTCCAGTCATGCCGTGAGCTTCGTCTCATATCAGCAGGGTTCACCGTTCACCATCGGCAGCCGTTTGAAGCATCAGATGGCAGTTTAGGAAAATGGCTAAGTCTGGAACCCGTAAATGGATTTAATCAGGTGCGCCTAATTTTTCAAGGGGTTAAACGATGGATTTTGCAGTTGTGTCTCCCAGCAGACATTTCTTCCTTGTTCAGTAGGCTTTCCGATGAATTCTTCAGAATAGTCTCAGCATCACCCGGTCATCCGGAAATCAGTGGCGAAGTTGGCTAGTCGTGACTTTGCAGTTAGCTACAAAGTAGGAAGTTAATAAAAAGTGTAAAATCTTGAGCAAATGAACGCCTATGTGCTCAAAAGATGACTTTTCGGATCGTTGAAGTCTCACGATGAATCTCAGAGCTTCACCCGGGTTGTCAACTGAAGTTCCAAATTTGCTTATTTATAAATAGCAATTTTCTATTTTTAGCACCCTTGCTAATTGCATGATAATAAATATTTTATTATTATTTGAGCTTCCAGTCAGTGGCAGTGCAACTGAAGGGCAACCAATCAGAGGACTTCTATTATTGTCAGGGTTTTGAATTCTTGCAGTTGTCAGATTAATGCGAATTTCATCTTCTTTAAGCATGGCGCCTTCTTCATTTATCATTCATATTTTCAAGAGAATTCGTATTTTTCAAGGAGATTCATATTTTCTTCAAAGGGAAAATCGTAATTCTCAAAGGCAAATTTTGTCAAAGGAAATTCATAATTTTGAAGCAAAATTCGTTTTTCTTCAAGGCAAAGGCGTATTTTCAAGCAAAATTCGTTTTTCTTCATTCACAAGGCGTATTTTCAAGGGAGATTCGTATTTCTCAAACAAAGGCAGATTTCTCATCTATTTGCAAAGGCGATTTCTCCAATCACATTCTTTTGCAGGTTAAAGTTCACAGTTCTCAGCAATTCAAAGAAATATTGAGCGATTTTCACAGAAGAAGACATACAAAAAACGTCTTTTTCCTCCTTGGTTCTCAGATTTCTCTCAGTTTTCAATTCGCATGTTCCTGAAATTGGCAAATTCGACAAGTCTCAACATCTGGATCATTTTCATATAGCTTCCTCGAATTAAAATTGTGCGTTTGATTTTTCAGGAATTTTTTAACTTCAGAACATTCGTTCTTGAGTTTCTAAATTTCTCAACTGAAAAATCTTTACATGGTCGAGTAGAAGTTAGATTTTCGCATTTCTGATGTTCTGGGTTGTCTTAGAATCTTTTTCTGGACAAAACCCATATCTCAGATTTTTCGCTGAAAATTGTCCTTCGATAGGCTATTTTTAGCCTCAGCAGGCTATTTTTAGCTTTCCAAAAATCTTGTCAGAACATAGTCAAGTTCATAGTCAACAGGCGAGTTTTTCAGAGTACAGTACACACAGACTAAATTCAAGACCAAATCGGTCTTAATTCATGATTTCGTCATGCCAAAGCGTCAGAAGCATCAAGCTGCAGAAGAGATGTTGGCTATCACTTCAGTTACGGAGCCGCCAAAATTGCCAGTCAGTGAAATGCTAGTTTGAGTGTGCAAAGATTGCTAAGATTTCTCAAGTTGCTAACATTCAGATGCTGATGCAGTTGACAGCCTCGTTGAGGGATTGATTTGCTCGAGATCACAGCTAGTAAACTTCAATTCCCACCTCTCAGGATAGACATTACACACAGGAGTTAACTTGGCTTTACCCTTTCAAGTTAACTGGCTGTCTCACCTCATGCGTATCTATTATGGGATTCACCTTGTTTACTTGGAGTTTCTTTTAGGGTTTTTCGTTAACTGATGGTAGTCTTCCAGTTAACTTGCTTTCAATAAGGACGTGCATGCTCGCACAGTAGTCCATTTTTAGATTAGATGTTTCAGTTAAACTGAGGGTAGTTGCCCAGTTGACTGTATAGTTTACTTAATTAGGTTTATGATGATTTGCATGTATGCAATAATGAGATGACACAAGGTGATTTTAGGGTTCCCTACACCTTGATGTATATAAATAAGAGCTTATGCTCATTTGTAAATAACTTTTTGCTTGAGAGAGAAATATATGCTGCGCCTACCTTGCCCTCAATATTGCTCTTTTGGTATTTGTTCATGTGTCTTCGCTATTATGATTAAGTGTTATGCCACATAGGGTTTCATGCAATTGTAATGGTGGATTCTTTATGTCTTGTGAATCTTTTATCATTTCAATCAAGTGTTATGCCACATAGGGTTTCGTGAGATTGTGATGATAAAATCGTTTGTGAAGACTTTACTACTTTCAATCAAGTGTTATGCCACATAGGGTTCCGTAAGATTGGCATGGTAAATTCCTCCCATAGTTAGATCTGTTTGAACATCTTTATCATTGAAATCAATTGTTATGCCACATAGGGTTCCAAGAGATTGAGGTGATAAGGTTGTTTTGTGTTAATTTACCATTGTGATCGATCGCTATGCCACATGGGTTTCGAAGTTGCAGCGATAATCTGTTTTGTGAATCTTTATCAATATAATCAAAGGTTATGCCACATAGGGTTTCGGAGATTATAAAGATAAAGGCTGTTTTGTGAAGGCTTTGCTTTTTCGGATCAAGTGTTATGCCACACTGTGGTTCCATAAGATCGCTCTTAGTGAATTCTTAAATCACATTGCCAATAAGCTTGTTTAGATTGAGATGATAGTTGTGCCACCTTGCCTTCAAGTAGAGAGTCTAAACTCGTTTATCGTCCATAGTCAATCCCTGCTCCATTTCCTCATGCTCTGTTTTCTTGAGGAAACTGGATAGATTTAAAGTAGATAGCTTAGTTGTAGTTAATGATCTACGAAACCAGAAAATCCTTAGCTGCAACGTTCTTGGTTTCTTAACCTTGTGCCTCTTCCAGCCGAACAAAAAGATAGGACTTAGATTACTTTTCTTTTCCATGCATTCCAGCACAACGAGGGAGCTTCCCCTCCTAATTTGAAGAGCACTCATTGCGTAGTGTACATAGCTGTCCGTACAAACCTGCACTCCAGAGGTGTTAGATTTTACGCCAACAAAAGTATATATTTGTAATTCATTTTTGATTTGAAGTTGTGGTTGTGAAGTTTTAGTTAGTTCATATCAGAAACCCATCTTCTTGTGAGGGCTGAGTGTGAGATTTTTCATCACAAAGACAGATTGGAGGATTGGGAGAGTGCAGATCTGATTGAAGTCATTTACTTCATCCATCAAGTCAAGGTTTGGTGCCTTGCATTAGGGGTTGGTGCTCCTTGTAGGTTGGTGCCTACTAAAATTGTAAAGGAGTTGGTGTTCCTTGTAGATTGTAACCTACAAAATCATCTCATTTGTAAATCAAGTAGGTTGGTGCCTACTTCCATTTGTAAAATCATTTAATCAATTCAATAAAGTGGTGTCAACTTGCTTTCATTGATTCATATCAGAAGTTGATATTGGTAGAAGTTCAAGATTGTTGAAAAGTTGAAAAATAAAAGATTGTTTTGATTTACTGATTCACCCCCCCCCCTTCTTAGTAAATCTTTTGTGCTCTTCAATTCGTATCAGAGCTAGGTCCTTCTTGAAAGCCTAACCGCTTGAAGGAGATCCTTAAGAGCACTTATGGCAGATCACAACAATACAGTGAAAGCACCCATCTTTGATGGGACTAATTATGCTTTTTGGAGTATCAAGATGGAAGCATATTTGAATGCACTTGGGTTTGATGTGTGACAATCTGTTGTTGATGGGTATACACCTTGTTGTACCCAAACCAAATTTTTTGCTTCATCAAGGCATTTTGCATAAAATAGTCTAAACCTTGCTAAAATGATGTAAAATACAGTTTTTGGGCAATATCAAGCATGGAGTTTTGTTAATGTTTTGTCAGTTAAAGGCAGTTTCATTGATCAAAACTTGAATCGGAGACTCAGAACAAGGCTTTTCATGGTGGAGAAGCGTTTCACGACGACAATTATACTTTTGAATGGTCATTTCAGTGGCCAAAATAATGATTTCAATGGTCAATTCTTGAAGATTTCTCAAGGAAAAGCAGAATTGCGCACCTGTAGCCCAGGGGCGCCCTTCTTTTTGAAGGCCTAAATTATGTGATAAGTGCTCATAACTATAGTCAATCTCTTCAGAATTGGTCTGCCTATCCGATGAGCTATCTTGCGAGGCTTTCTGAGACCCGTAACTCCGGCAATTGGCGACAAAAGTTGAAGATTCCAAAGTTTCAGATTGCAAAAGCTTGTCCTTTTCCAGCTTTTAGCGCGCTTGTAGCTTGAGGGCGCCCTTCTTAAAGGGGTGTTGGATCTTGGTATTTCTGGTGGATGATGCAGTCAATCTCTTCAGAATTGGTTTGCTTATCCGACGAGCTATCAAACACAGTCATCCGACTCCCAGAGCTCTAGCAGTCGATGTCTGAAGATGAGCTTATAATAGAGTTTTCACATCCTTGAGTTTCTTCTTTGCGTTTCCAGTGCAACTGTAGCTCAGGGGCGCTTTTCAAAATGACCCTTGAGATGATCCAATTTGTAGATGATGTCTTCCTGACATCAGTGCTACTCTAGTCCAGTTTCGCAACGCACCAAGTTGCCTGTTAATCCGACATTCTGAGAGATTGTGGCAGAGATTCTACCAGGCACGTAATTTCACGAGCGGGTTGGCATATCAATTTCATTATATTTCTATAGGCCAGAGGCGCCCAGCCTTCAGGCCTGTCAGATGAGGTTCACGTTCGAAGTCTTCACGAGACTTGAGCGTAGTTACTCCAGCTATCCGACGAGCCCAGCCGTCAGCCTTCGGGATTTGGCAAATGCTCGTACGTGCGAGGTCTTTGAGGAAACACTATAAAATGAAGACAATACAAAAAATGGTTAAGTCTGGTCGTTTATTCCACCTTGGGAAAGGCGCCTTTCTATTTGAGGTCTTAGAAGCAGTTTTCTTGCTTCGTTGCCTCTAGAAACATCTCTCGTATGTCCTTCTGGCTATGCGTCGAGACAGACAGTGCTCGAATCAAGCCATCCCAGCTCTAGATATCAGAGGTCAAAGTAGGGCATCTGGTTGAGAGTTGCAGTTTCGTCAAAATGGTGTTCGTGCCTTCTCAAGCTAGGGGCGCTTTTACTTTAAGGGTCCTTAATGCACTTTTCAGATGCCTTGTGTATATTCGTTGGATGCAGAATACCTCTAGTCATGCAGTGTGCGTGATTGCCTGTCAGCAGGGTTCTTCGTTCGTCGTCGGCAGTCGTTTGAAGTGTCAGATGGCAATTTGGAGAAATGGTTAAGTCTGGTTCCTGAAAATCAATTTAATCAAGGGCGCCTAATTCGTTGAGGTGTTAAATGATAGATTTTGTAGTGATGACTCCCAGCAGACATTTCTTCCTTGCTTCGCAGGCTTCACAATGAATACACTAGCTCAGTCTCAGCATCAGCCGGTCACCCAGAAATCAGTGACGAAGATGGCCAGTTGTAACTTTGTACTCAGCTACAAAGTAGGAAGTTAATAAAAAACGCAGTATTTTGAGCAAATGGACGCCTATGAGGCCAAATAATGACTTTTCGGAATTTGTGAAGTTCGCTGGTGAATCTCAAAGCTTCATTCGGTTTGTCAACTGAAGTTTAATAATATTTAATATTTATTTTGCATATTTTGGCATTAAATGGCGAATTTCTAAAATTGGCGCCTTTTGCAAATTGCATGATAATAAATATTTTATTATTATTTATTTTTGAACTCCGAGTCAGTGGCAGTTCAATTGAAGGAGGTCCAATCAGAGGATTTCTATTTTAGTGAGGGTTTTAAATCTTGCAGTTCACAAGATGATGCAAATTTTCTCTTATTTAGACATGGTGCCTTCATTTATTATTCACCAGGCTTCAAGAGAAATTCGTATTTTTAAAGAGAGATTCATATTTTTTTTAAAGCAAATTCGTATTTCTTCAAGGCAAAGGCGTATCTTCCAGGCAAATTCGTATTTTTCAAGAGCAAAGGTGATTTTACAAGCAAAGGCGAATTTTTAGAACAAAGGCAAATTCATCATCAACAATCAAAGGCGATTTCATTAATTCATTCTTTTTGCAGGTTTTAGTTCACAATTATCAGCAAATTTGGAGAATTCAAGGGCGATTTTCATTGAAGAAGAGCATACAAAAAACGTCTTTTTCCTCCTTGATTCTCAAATTTCTCTCAAAATCCAATTCGCATGTTCCTGAAATTGGCGAATTTGATAAGTCTAAAAATCTGGATCATTTCTATATAACTTCCTTGAATTAAAATCGTGCGTTTGATTTTTCAGGAATTTTTAACTTCAGAACATTCGTTCTCGAGTTACTAATTTTCTCAACTGAAAAGTCTTTGCATGATCAAGTAGAGGTTAGATTTTCGCATTTCTGACGTTTTGGGTTGTCTTAGAATCTTTTTCTAGTAAAAACCCATATCTTAGATTTTTCGCTGAAAATAACTCTTCAAAAGGCTATTTTTAGCCTCAGCAGGGTATTTTTAGCTTTCCAGAAATCTTGTCAGAACATAGTCAAGTTCACAGTCAACAGGTGAGTTTTTCAGAATGCAGTACACTCAGCTCGAATACAAGACTAAATCAGTCCTTACTCATGACTTCATCGGGACAGTTGAGACAGATCTTCATAAAGTACTGCTAGAAGCAGTCTTAGATCCAGTCAAGATCAGAAGTTCGATTATTCAGAATATTTAGTAGTCCGGGTTATTGGAGGCCACTTCCATTCCTATCTCTGTTCATTGTATTGAATTCGTGATGTCTTGTATTAAGCATTACAATTCTACTACTCATGAGATAGTGTCAGTAGATGGACGAGTTATTTGCAGTCTCAAGCCTTTGGACATAGAAAGAAGTTTTGGTATACCTCAGCACCCTAACAGTCTTGTTATTTCTATGGAGCAGTGTGAGCAGGCATTCAATGCTGATGTGGACAAGTGCCATAATAAAATGGCAGAAAGATGGTTAAAACAAGCGAAGAATAGATTGCCAAACAATGTGGGTCGTGGTGAGTACAAGGATGAGTACTCGATTCTAATTACACTCTTGAATCGTGTCTCAGGTCAATCACATGCTAATGTTTCCCAGCCTTGGATGTATTACATTGTTGGTCGCATCATATTTGGGCAGGAGCATTATGACTGGGCATCCTTCATCAACGATGTTATCCACAAGCAGATCACCGGTTTCCTAGTTGCTCATGAGTTTCACATGTGTTCGTATCTCGTGTACTTGATTGCTTATCAGGGTTAGTACCGAGGACTAAACACCGTGGGCATTCTCAGTGTTCAGAAAGTCTATTAGTATTATGATCAGCTTGAGTTCACTAAGGCTGAACGTCACTTCAAGCGTGTTCACGAGGCTTTCCTGACTTATACAGTGAGAAATTTGGACCGGGAGTTGCACATTCATATCTCGGCAGTTGCTAGAGCAGCGATGGATGGTTGGGCGGATTGGTTTATTCAGCTCCCTACATACATCTACATCCGAGTATATGGATTTATAGGAAATCCAGCTATGCTTCCACACTATCCTTCGGATAAGACAGTCTTTATGGAGTTCCTGAGACAGATGCATGATGTTCATCATCTTTTACGCCGCAGGAACAGACCATCTATCAATTTTCCTTTTCAATTTGGAATGTATTGGTGTAAGTCAGCAGTTGATGCCAAAGTTGTAGGACAGGAGCTTGAGAAATATCATCTCAAGTATCTTGTTGAGGCACGTGCCTATGATCTTTCAGGTCATTACACAACTCGTCTTGCTGGACGCGCATATCATGAGCCTTCTATGGAGAATTATTGGGCAAATTGCGCAGATGATTTTTACGTTCGTAGACGTAGCTATGGCCGCTTCTCTCTCTCACAGATTTCGGTTTTCTTGCTAGAAGATGTGGGAGGTTTATCAGATGATGAGGGAGAAGTTCTTCCTCAGTTTTTCAGAGAGCAGGTTGACACACTGCCGTTGCTAGTAGTTGATTGGTATGCCAAGGAGTACGCAACGGTAAAAGAGAGGTCAAGTAGAGTTATTCAAAACAGTATACTTTACCTCGACAGCAAGAAGACCAGGAGGGTAAGTATGCCTAGAGCAGAGCCACCAGTAGTGGTGAATCCTTCACTACCTTCCTCGTCAAAACCTAAACAGAAGAAAAGGAGTAACCCTCCTAAGAAAGGTCAAGTGCCAAACAATTCAAAAGGCAAGGTGCTTGCTATTAATACACACACGGAGCCTAACAGACAGCCTGTCACAGAGCTAGTTCAGAGTCCGCCAGTGCCTGAGGTTTAGCCTCAAGTTCCTACACCAGTTCCGGAGCTGTCACTAGCCCCAATTCATATTGAATTGGATTTAGATTCCTCATCTCGCAGCAGCGCCTCTACATATTCGCTCTCGTCACAGCTGCCTGTTGCTAGTACAAACCCTTCCAGTAGTATTAGCTGAGATCAGTCTTGGATTGAGTCTTAGCTGGGAAGAAAGAGGAGGCAGCCATCCTATGTCCTTAATCATTCATATTTTGATTAGGTTTACCAGGATGTGCCAAACAAGAGGATCAAGAACATGGTCCATGTGGAGAGGAATACCGACATGGAGATCGTCGTCGAGACTGCTATACCTCCACAGGGGAAGAGCTAGGACGAGTTGGAATCTTAGGACTTTGAAGTTATCACAGGCAACCTTGGTTGTAGCACACGCCACACTCAGGTTGATCTCCTACAAGTTGCTACAGACAGTGCCAGGGATAGAATACTGAAAGACGGAGAGGATAAGGCAGCCCTCAAGGCTGAAATTAGACAGCTTCGCCAGTACATTTCTAGCCTTGTACACAGGTCAGATGCTATTGCCACTCTCCCGCCGATGCTTGAGCCTCCAGCAGAACAAGGTCAACTTAATCATTTAGTTGCATATGGCAAGCGTTTGGATGAGTGGGAGGAGTTCGTTGCTAGAGGCCGTTCTATGCTCACAGAGTTATATCAGTTGCGGTACAATGCACGAGAGCTCCGTCTACGTCTCCAGGATGAGGAGCGAGACATGGCAATTAACAAACCTCGAGATGAGATTATGATTGCTCACCTGAGTATTGTTTGCCTACGGAATGTAATTCAAATATTGCGTACTATTGGCAAACTAGTCATGTGCATAACATAGAATAAAACAGTAACCAGAAAGATATCATATTTGAACACCAGAACCTTTATTCATTATCGGAGATATCATGTACAATCAGGGAGTATCAATAGTGCGTAGCAATATAACCATCGGCACATAACTCATAACTTTTTACCCGACTATCCCAACAGGCTACATATAACGTTCGGCGGTGGTTAGATAACCAACCGACACGACGTTTCATAACAACATTAACATTAACATTAATCTGAACATGCTTTCCCGAAAGTACATGACATTATTATTCTTTACAAATCTATAGTTTTATTAACAATTGGCCGACTACGACCAAGGCCGACTACGACCGACAACAAAGTAAAATATACTGCTAACATCATCCCCCCCACAAAAGAAGTCGTCTTCCAAACGACATACATATAGCAAGACAAGTTCAATGAGAAGTAGGGGGAAGGGAGTGTGTCCCTGGATGCACAGATGACGTTGGAGTAGTAGAAGAATGCTCTGCTCACAGTCGCCTCACCTCCTCAGTACGTGTGCGAAGCTGCCGATCTGCCAGTATCTCCCTCTCCCTCGCCGCCTTTACCATACGGGCTGCCTCCATCAGTTGGCTTTTTGCCTTCTTTGCCTTTGCACTCTTGGCCGCCAAATCAACATCTTTTGCAGCCAACTGATCTTCCAATGCTCTCACTCGCTGTGTCCATGCTTCCTCTTTCTGCTTTGCTTCCTCTTCCAAGACGGCCACCCGAAACTCCAAGACCTCCAATCGAGCTCCCCTCTCACTGGCAAGCCGAGTTTGTTCGGCCAAGTCATTTTGGATGCTCCTTATGGTAGCCGTGGACTCGTCCTTAACCCTCTGCAGGAGTCTATAGGCGTCCATTCTTCGTGAAACCGCTACCTCAGTAGAAAATACTTGGCATTTCATGAGAATAAAGACATCCCGAAAGGCAAGCTCTATATGATATAAGCTTTCCAAAACCCCTGCGTCTCACCCTACTAGTCTCGGTGGTCGACCCCGCCAGGCTCTCATCATTGCAGGAGTCTCTCCTGCTGGCCACCCTTCGCCGAATATCTGCATGAACTCAGCCTCACACCCCATCTGTACGAATCCGCGGATGCGCTGGACTTCCTTGCCCACTAGAGGAGATCGGCCAATCCTGAGGTCCTTGGAAACCTGTCCCACTCGGATCATCAACCTGCCCATATGCTCTAACTCCTGTACATATCGTTGCACCGTGCCTAGTGGATCTGATGGGTCTGGTTGTGACATCTCCACTACGAATCCCTCGGTGGAGTCACCCTCCTCGTCCTCCTCATCGCTTGGCTCTGTCTCCTCCTGGGGTGGTTCCCCGACTATCTGCTGAGGCTCATGTATGGCTGTCCCTGGTGCCTCTTCTGTTCTAGCCTCCGGGTGTGCAAGTGCATCCTCGCCAAGTCTGGCCGTCTCACTTTGCTGAGTGTGCGCGACTAGTCCTTCCTCACCCCCTAGTCCCTCCGATGGACTCTTCTCCCGCTGTTCTGGCTGCTCGGCCACTTCCAAGGTGAGGCCTACTGATCCCAACCAGCTATCAATCTGGGCTACCCCGAGTGCTCCTGGGGCTGGAGTAGTCTCCTCAGTGGCCACCATCGTTCCCCCAGTTCCTGCTACTGGGGTTGCTACTCCTGACGCTGCCGATCCTGGCGGTGGTATAAGGGAACAGGCCGCTGGCAATATCTCGACCGAGGCAGTGGAACCTGTCGATACAGTGACTGTCCCTTGTGATGTCGTGGTGGCAAGTGGTGCCCACCCTGGCAATGCACCTGGTAGTGAAGCAGCTACCCTCAACATTCGCCCGGCTCCGACTAGCGAAACAGGAAGAGTGAATGTCACTGAGTGTGTGTTTTTCCTGGCTGGCGGTGCAGGAAGAGTAAACCCTGTTGGCTGCAACAATGGTATGTCGATCTCTCTTGCTTCCTGACTCCCTATGGCGACGGACACCTCATCGGCCAGTGGGCTAGACTCCGAGGGTGAGGAAGATAAATCAATGGGCTCATCCCTGTCTGATGCATCACTCTGCTTAGAGGCCTCCTCTGATGTTTCCTCTTCCACCGATGCCTCCTTCTGTTTCCTCTTCTTTCCTGAAGCCGTGCCCTCGCCGGCTTGCTTCGCTTCTAGTTCAGACCAGTAAAATAATGTCGACAACCCAGGATCCAGGTGAGTAAGTGGCCGCAATCGATCCCAATTGCTTTCTGGCACCTGTGTGTGAACGACATCGAGAAAGAGGGCTATAGCATGCTGGGTCATGTAGAAAGCCTTATGCCTTTGCGATAAGAAATCTCTCATCCTTTCTGCAAGTAGCCTCGCCCAGTTATATACTTGGCCGACGCGGAGTCCGACCATGTAGTCCACCATCCAGATAGCAATATCCGACGCTCGGCTGGCACCTGTGAGTCGGCATTTCATTAGGTCCAGCAAGCACTTCCATTCTGCTGTTCCCAAGTAGTGTTTGCGGAGACCTCTGTTGCTAGCACTCCATATGGTATTCTGTTCCTCCTCTGTCAAATCACTTCGACACACCTGCTTGACCAACAATTCCTTGTGCTCCTGTCATCTTCTTAGGTTTGTTCACCCCTATTCCCGAAGCTGGTACGCCAAACACTCGCTCGAAGTCCTGCGGCCAAAATGAAATGGTCACTCGGCAACCTCTGTAATCAATTATCGATTTGTGCGTATGCCTGCAATAGTTGTCCACCATCGCCTTCATCCAAGGCTCAAACTCCCGAGAATTGAAGAAAGGCACTATCACAGCTTTGTCCACTCGAGCGTGCCGAAGCGCAACCTTCAAGGAGTGGTCATCAGGAGTGCTTCGCCACCACTGTTTGCACTTGTTGCCAGTCAGGTTCTACCATGTCATCGTCTCGCTATCAGTGTCCATCATCTTTCTTTTTCCAGCTGAGGCTACCTTTGGCTTGTGCTGCACAGCCTTCTTTCCCTTGTCCATTTTTCTATCAGTTTGGAGATTCCAGCCGATTTTATAAATCTCAAGACAGTTGTAGAAACTGCCGAAACTCTCAAAATTGCCGAAACTATCAAAACTGCCGAAACTATCAAAACTGCCAATTTCTGGTAAAGGCTGGAAATGCCGTACGCCCTGGGGAAGTGACTGAACTTGAGATGGCCGTACGATCTGGCAATTTTGAAAAATCCGTACGCTTTGAAGGATATGTGAAATCCGTACGACTTGAGAACTTGATAAATTCCGTACGGCTTGGCAACTTTGGAAAATCCGTACGGCCTGGCAACTCTGGAAAATCCGTACGGCCCGGTAAGTTTGAGAAATCCGTACGGCCTGGCAACTCTGAGAATGATGAAGTCGTATGCTATGAAATTCTGGTAAATGAGGAAGCCGTACGATTTGAAAACCTACTGAGTGAGAGAGTCGTATACTGCCAAGAACATGAGGGTGCCGTACGATGCCAAACCCTGAGGAAGAGTGACGTACGTCTTGAGAAAATACTGAATATTGGGCGACTGGAAGATGGCAAAAAAATCGTACGACTTCAAAACACTGGGGAAGCCGTACGGTTGAGGGAACCAATTCTTGCTGTGTAGAAAGAGCCAATCTTCGCCATATGATTAAGATATCATGGATCCGTGCCAACTGAGAGGATGCCAAACCTTGCCCGATGAAGCTACCCTTTGGATGCCGTACGCCCTGGAAGAAATCAACAAGATGTCGTACGACCTGGAAGAAATCAACAAGATGCCGTACGATGTAGAATCTGGCACAAATTCCAATTTGTAATGGCCGTACGACCTCCAGTGACCAAAAGAATGAAGACTGAAGAGCTTGTAAATGCCGTACGATCTCCATAGACCAAGTAAATGAGATGATCAACCCTTGGCGTGCGATTTGAGAGTCTTTAGTAGAACCCCGTATGGCCTTGAGGTACTTTAGATGCCGTACGACTTCCTTGTCTGGCGAATTATGTTGAATGTAGAATCCCTGATGCCGTACGAGTTGTAAATAAGCTGAACGATGTTGTGTTTCAAGTCCCTGCTGCCGTACCCCAGTCCACCTGTGTGTCACTGTCTTCCTGCCGAGTATTCTCAATGGTCGCACTTCATCCCCTTTTTCTATGATTCGACTATCTTGCACTTTGCCTCTTTTAATACTTCGCTGATTTTTTCTCCCTTGAACCTCTTTTCTCCATCGGCGTATGATGGCCAAGGCTCTCACTTTAATGTTGATTTTAATCCTCCTTCCTTTAGTCGGCTTTATTTTTCCCGTACGTTTGCCTCTTTTATTTTTTATAAATTCATATAGTATATCCATCGCTTTAATACTTTTATTTTTTCCCTTTAATATTATTTCCCTCTTTTCAACTCCTTTTAATTCCTTACCCCAAATTCTTTTATTTTCGTTTTCTCTCTCCTCTCTCCATTTACCTCGTTTTTCTTCATTTATTTTTCTATCTTCCATTTTTCTATATCTTTTAATTTTTTGCTCTTCTATCATTAATTTTTTCAATTTTTGTTTATTTTCTCTCTCCTCCCTTCTCTCTTTTCTTTTTTATTTTTTTCAACTTCTGTTCATTTTCTCTCTCCTCCCTTCTCTCTTTTTCTCTTTTTATCCCTCTAGCTTCGCTATGTGTTCGAACTTTTAATTCCAAGGTGTAGTACCATTTACATGTGTGTGGTGGCCTTTTATAACATTCTTCCTCATAGCACGTTCCTATATACTCTATATCAAACCATTTATCAAGTAAAGGGGCAGGACCAATACCTCGAAAACTTCCGTCGATGTATCTTCCGCCGTATTGTTGATACCACGTAACATCATCGCCTTGTACTGTTGGTGGTCCCGCCAGGTTAGGAATTATTTTCCAGAGTCCATCTTGAGTTGCGATCTTCCTAACCCTTGGCATTTTTCTTCTTTCTCGACGCATTTGTTTCAGAAGGTCTTCTGTATACCCGTCCACCGTTGACACAAATGTATCTTCTGTCTTCAACACTGTCTTTAAGCAAGGGGCCTTCTTCTCGAAGTAAGCATCCCATTGCTCATCAGTCCATTCCTCCTCGTCATCCTTTTGTGACTTATCTTGTTCTTGGCCTGCTTGTTTCTCCTTTTCCGCTTGGGCTTCCGTGTCCAAGTCCTTGGCTATATATCCCTGTTTTACTCCTTCATAAGGGGCCACATAGTGCTAGTGTCCCCCCAATCGACGCCAAAGGGCAGGGGTTCCGAACACTGCATTGGTTAGGTGCTTGTGTATCTGTGGTACTGCAATTCCTTCCACTCGCTTCTCTGCCAACCTTTCTTCAATTATTTGATCTCGGCCTGATTCTGCCCAGTCATCGTCTGCTACATATCCGGGACCTCCTAGTCCCCAGTCTTGTTTTCTCGGGCCTTCACATTGCACAAGCCAATCTTCCTTTGTGGCATAACCCAACATATTGATGGCAATAGTATTCTTCTCCTTTCTCTCCTGATATGGTTTTAACTTCGATCCGTTGATTGCCTCCGGTATCAGTGACCCATCTAGATTTTCTACTTTTATAGAACCATTGTCACCTACTTCCCGTACTCGGAACGGTCCTAACCAACAAACTTTAAACTTCCCCGGCTTGATCTCGTTACGGCCATTATATTTCAGAACTAACTGTCCCGGCCGGAAATTCATTCGCCGGAGATGCTTGTCGTGCCAATATTTCCTTCGTTGTTGCATGTTCTCCGTCGCCCATTGTGCCATCACCCTTCGCTCGTCCAGCTTATTTAGTTGGTAGAGTCTTTCTTTTAAATTTTCAGTATCGCCCAATCGATTCTCCACGGCTATCCTCAGGCTTGGTACCATATACTCCATCGGCATCACCGCCTCCTGACCGTACATTAAGTGAAAAGGCGTGTGGCCCGTTGTTACCTTGTACATTGTACGATATGCCCATAGGACGGCTGGTAACCTTTCTTCCCAGTCAGCTTCTTCCACGCCACATGATTTGTGAATCACTGATACAAGCGCCTTATTTGTGGACTCCGCCTGGCCATTAGCTCGTAGGTAGTACGGACTTGACAGGTTGTGAAAAATTTGGAACTCTGTCGTCATCAACTTGATAACATGATTAACAAAATGCCCTCCACGATCACTTGTGATCCGAATGGGGATGCTGTACCGTGTCACTATTTTCTCGTAGATGAATCTTGCCGTACTTTGTGCTGTATTGTCTGGCAACGCTCGAGCTTCCGCCCACTTCGTCAAATATTCAGTAGCAACCACAACATATCGGCATCGATGCAGGTGACTCACCTTTAATGGTCCAATGAAATCCAATCCCCATCGTTCGAACAATTCCTGTGGCTGTGAGGGATGCAGTGGCATGAAGTCCCGTTTTAATGGTTTCCTGACTATCTGGCAAGTGTTGCAGCCTAACACCCACTCCTTGGCATCAGTGTGCATCGTCGGCCACCATAGGCCTGCCAAGAGGATTTTCCTTGCTGTAGCATCTGGTCCCATATGGCCGCCAACCAGTCCTTCATGTGCCTCTTTTAGTACGCCAAGTATCTCTTCTTCGACGACACATCTCCGGAGGATCTGGTCGGGTCCCATCTTGTAGAGTAAACCATTGATCAACTGAAATGTCTTACTTTTCAGTACGAGCTTCCTTCTTTCGGCTGGTGGCATTTCTTTCGGGAACGTGGATGTGGACAGATATTCTCCAATCTTCTCGTACCATGAGGGCAATATTGCAATCTGGAATAAATGTGCATCCGGAAAGTCTTCATTCACCCCTCCCTCGGCAGGTTCGCCTGATCGGATTCTGGATAATTGATCGGCAATAACATGGCTCTTTCCCGGTCGTACGATGATGGTGAATGTAAATTCTTGCAACAAAAGTAACCATCTACTCACCCGTCCTTGGATAATCGGCTTGTTTACCAGGTACATCAAAGCTTGGTGATCCACATAGAAAGTGAACGACGTAGCCAGGAGGTAGTGCCTAAACTTCTGTACAGAGTAAACCATTCCTAGTGCCTCACGCTTGGTCGTACTGTAATTCCTTTCTGCTTTTAAAAGTAGCCGACTGGCAAAAAATACCGGGTGGTCCAGCCCGTGTGCTCCCACTTGTGCTAGGGTTGCTCCGATGGCAAAATTTGAGGCATCTACATGTACGTGGAACTCCCTATCCCAGTCCGGATACATCAATATGGGTGAGCTGATCAATCGATCCTTCAATTCTTGGAATGCCTTCTCCTGTTCTTCAGCCCATATAAATGGTTGGCCTTTCCTCGTCAGTAGGTCGAGAGGGTATGACACTTGGGCAAAACTTTTAATGAATCTCCGATAGTATCCCACATGCCCGAGGAAGGACTTCACACCGGTGACGGTCTCCGGAGCCTCCATCTGTACAATGACTCGCACCTTGTCAGGATCAGTTTCAACCCAGCTTTGCACACAATGTGTCCGAGCAACTTCCCTTGTGGCACCATAAATCTGCATTTCTTCGGGTTCAAGGCAAGGCGGGCTGCTCTACACCGTTCCATGCACTCGCCTAAGGCTTTCAAACGTTTTTCCTTATCACTATAAATTGACCAATCATCGAGGAAGGCTTTGAAATTACCTACCGACATTTTATCAAAAATGTGGAGTATTATCCTCTGGAATGTAGCTGGTGCGTTGCATAATCCAAACGACATTCAGTTGTATGCGTACACCCCATCCTCGACCACGAACGTAGTCTTTAATTTGTCTTCCTTTGCAATACTGATTTGATTGTAACCCAAGAAGCCGTCTAGAAAGGAGTCCATTTCATGCCCGACAACTTCTTCCAGAATTGAGTCGATGAAGGGAATGGGAAATGGATCCTTGATAGTCAATGCATTCAGACTACGAAAGTCAACACAGATTCTAATTGCTCCTTCTCTTTCTTCAAGGATATGACGATCGGTGATACCCACTCGCTGACCTCCACCTTGAAAATGATGCCGGCCTCCAGCATCTTCTCAATCTCCTCCTGTACTTTAATGGCATAATTTTTGTTCATCCTGTATGGTTGCTTTCGTACGAGTTGGGCTCCCGGTATGAGAGGAATCCTGTGCACACATAACTCCGGTGGTACGCCTTTTAAATCTTTGTACGTCCAAGCGAAAGCATCTTTATATTCCATGAAGATTTTGAACGCTGCCGCTTTTAGGACAGGGTCCCAATCATCACCCACAAAAATCTCCTTTGGCTTGGTTGATTCCCCAAGGTTTACCTTTTTCAGCGTTGGTTCCTTGTACTTAATGATTTTGTCTTGTTCAAACTTGTGTGCTGGTGTCACATCCAATTCTGCCATACCTTCTTTATATTCTCCGTACTCAAGTGGAAATGTTTCACTGGTCGAGCCCTTTTCTTCTTCTGCTTCCTCCTCCTTGACCTACAGCATGTTGCAATCCGGGTGGAAGACCTCATAATCCTCCATCTGCCAGTGAAACAGTTCGTTCAGTGAACTGGTCTCATCCTCCGAGCAACTCCCAATCTCTAGTACCCCTTCTTCATCTGGTTCCATTAGCTTCCCTTCATCATCATCTGATTCTCCTCCGGATTCAGATGCCGAAGATGCTAGATCTTCACTGACTGCCTGGTTCTTCAGATCAATGGTGTATTTCCTCCCCCGATTTTCTATTGAGAGTGTATTCCGCTTCCAGTTGTGGGTTGCCTTGGCAGCGATCAACCATCCCTGTCCCAAGAGTGCATCGTACGCCTTTTTCTCTAGTGAAATGACTACAAAATTTAGTAGAAACAGCTGCGTGCCGATCAAGACCTTCTGCTCCATTAGTGTACCCAGTGGTCTGATGCCATGTTGATTTGCTCCCACGAGGTGGAATGTCGGGGGCCAAAGAGTCGGCTTACCCAAACACTTCCAGGTCTCTTCTGGCAGTACGTTTACTCCCGAACCTCCATCGACGATAGTGTTAGATAATTTCATTCCCAAGATTTCCATCTCGACGACGGCTGGTTTCCTCCCGATGCTTATTGCGAGTAGCATTGGATCTGCAGTCTCGGCTACCACTTTTGGCGTATGTTCTGGTGAACCCTTATGAAGATTTTCTTCAATAACATTTGTAAGCGCTACTTTGAGATAAGGCATCGTTTGCAAGAGATCAATTACCTTAATGGGTACGGTTGTGTGAAGCACCTGCTGTACGATATTCTTCTCCGACTCTGACTATAGCAACGTACTGGTAGCTTTAGAGTTCTTGCCTTCATTCGCCATTGCCTCTTCTACTTTTGTCTTGGCCTCCCGAAATCTTTCCTTCTCCGTACGAGGGTCTGGATAATTTGCCCTTTTTGACTGCGCCCTCATAATCGCAAGGACTTCTTCATCGGCTATCTCCAGCATATTGATACTTCCTTTCTGCTTCGGACAGTCGGTGTCTTCATGATCACCCGGTCCACACCACTTGCACAGTTTTCCCCTGTTGCCTTGGCCGCTCTGACAATCCCTCGCAAAGTGACCCCATTCATTACAGTTCCGGCATTGGATCATCGGCCGTCCTTTGCTATCGTACTGAATTTTGCTTCTCGACGTATTTCTCCGATTGCTACGGTAGCCTCCAGGGGATGCATTGTTGCTCTGTGGTTTTGGTGGCGTGGTTGGAGGAGTTGATTGTTCGCCTTGAGTGAAGAATACTTGTGAACTTTTGGTTTTTAAGTTGTATGGGCATTCCTTGACGGAATGTCCCATAACTTGGCAGATGTCACAGAATAATTTTTTTTGGCAATTTGCCTTTGTATGACCTTCCGTTTTGCAGTCCGTACACCATAATTCATTTGCCTCTTTGGATCCTTCCCTGTTGGCCTTCAGTTCTTTCATCATCCGCATCATATCCCGCCGAAGAGCTTGTACAGTTGCCAATTCATCGTCACTTTCCTCTGCACTCTCTTCGTCATCCCTCTTCTTCCCCTTCGAGGAAGTCCTATTCTCACTTTCAATATCCATCGCCCGATTGTATGCTTCGGTGTACGAGGATGGCGGTACTACCTTCATTTTTTGCCGAAGCGAGGGAATCAGTCCTTCAATGAACCATCTTTTCTTTAAACCATCTGCCGGCTGTGCCTCAAGCTTTCCTATCAAGTCTTTCAACTTCTTGTTGTAGGTCCGTACGTTCTCGTGCTTTCCTTGTTTAGTATGATATATTTTTGTGACGATCTCACTATCGTCCCGTAGAAGTTTGAACTCCTCTTGGAAATTTTGCTTCAAGACCCTCCATGTGGCTCTCTGTGCTTGATCCAATTCCGAGTACCAATCAATGGCACTGTCTCTGAGTGTCGCTGGAAATGCCCTCAGCCACTGGTCGGGGTCATCCTGCCTGCTGGCTATCCAGATAGTCTCGCATGTCTTGCAATGCCGTACGGGATCCTCAGAGCCATTCCCCATGAATTTCGGCAACTTTTGCCGATCCGGATGAGCCATCTTTACCGGTTGACCTCCTTGTGTTTTGGACCCGATTAGACTAGTGGATTCCTCGCTACGTCCTGTGCGTCACTTGCACTCTTGGCCACGTACGAGTCACTCCCACGTCCTCCATCGGCGTCCTCAACACCGTGGGTCTCCTCGGGTTCCCTCCGATGCTCTCTCTGCCTTGGGGTCTTAAGCGCTGGTCTTCCCTCCTTAGGTGGTGTCGTCGTCTGAAAGGGACAACTCTCGAAATCGTCTGATGCTATTATTCAAATCATCTTCATTTTCACAGGGGTTATATCTTCCTGCGTGTGGAGTGCTGAAGGGGTCTTCGTCCCTTCCTTCTATCAAACTGTGGTGCGCTCGTTCAATGGATGTGTCTATTCTTGTCAGATTTTCATATGTTCTTTTTATGCTCTGATTTATTTCAATTAAGTCCTCATCCAATTCCTTACCGACTTGCTTTAGTCGTCTTCGCCGGTTTTCTTGTTCTTGCAGCCTGAGTGATCGCCGAACTTGCTCTTCCGAAGTCCCGTGCCCGTCAGGTGCTCGATGCTTGTCTTTATTCGGCCGTACGGGCATTTATTAATTATTCAAGCAATCATTGCTGGTTGCCGGAAGTACGGCGCCGGCTAGTATCGCGTTCTTCCTCTTCACGTTTGGTTCTGTCTTCACAACGTTGTACGATTTGCTGCCTTCGGCGCTCGCGATCCTCTTCTTCTCGCAAGTCTTGCAGGATAATGAAATGGCGGGCCAGCAACCTGGGCATGCGATTCAGGAGGTGGTTCACCTCATCGTTCACTTCCAACCGATCCCAGATGACTTCCTTAGGGATCTCCCGAATGTGGGATTCCCTACGCACGTGGTCACGTAACGATATTTTCCACAAATTTACCAAATCTTTGGTCAATGAGTCTTCCCGTTCCTCATTAGCATTTACAGGTTCTTCCGCTGGTTGACCCATTACGCTGCCATGGCAGATGATGCCCTAGTCCGTTCAGGCAACGGCGCCAAATGTTTGCCTACGGAATGTAATTCAAATATTGCGTACTATTGGCAAACTAGTCATGTGCATAACATAGAATAAAACAGTAACCAGAAAGATATCATATTTGAACACCAGAACCTTTATTCATTATCAGAGATATCATGTACAATCAGGGAGTATCAATAGTGCGTAACAATATAACCATCGGCACATAACTCATAACTTTTTACCCGACTATCCCAACAGGCTACATATAACGTTCGGCGGTGGTTAGATAACCAATCGACACGACGGTTCATAACAACATTAACATTAACATTAATCTGAACATGCTTTCCCGAAAGTATATGACATTATTATTCTTTACTAATCTATAGTTTTATTAACAATTGGCCGACTACGACCAAGGCCGACTACGACTGACAACAAAGTAAAATATACTGCTAACAAGTATGGCATATGAATCAGTCACAGATGCAGAGGATAAAGAGGCTATCTACTCTTGTGTTGTACCCCAAAATTAAAATTTTTGATACACTTAGACATTTTGAAGAAATAAGTAAAAGTCTTGTTGAATCAGTCAAAAAGGTCAAAATTTGGGTGTGCATGTCTTGCATGAGGGGTTAAAACATGAAATTTCCAAAATCTGATGATCTGGGTCTGCTCAGAGTGACCTAATCTACAAAACCCAGATCTCAGTTTTTCATCCCTACTTTTTAGGAAAGCTGCTATTTTTAGAAATTTCCTAAAAATAGTAACTTTTTCTGGGTTTTTCTGGGTTTCTTTCGAAACGGATACTGGCAAAATTTTCTAAAAATAGAAAGTTTCTAAAAATAGAAATTTTATCCGCCAGGGTCCAAACTGATTTTGATTGGCTCAAAATACTTCCATATCAGGCTGGTGCAGTCAGAATCTCAAAAAGATCAGTTTTGCCCTAATGGGTCCATTCTGCTTTTTCAGAAGCATTTCAGGAACTCCGAGGTCATCAATGGTGGTCAGCCGGCTGCCAGGTGTCAGATTTAACATTCAAAGCATTCGACAGAAGGCAAGTTGGTGAACGAGCTTGAAGAACGAAGAAGTTGAAAATGATGAAAATTTTCTAACACTGGTAAGTTTGGGCGCCCCAGGTGAAGAAGGGCGCCCATCTTTTTAGGGCACCAAATGATAAAATCAGAGTTTACTCTTCCAACCAAAATTGCTCAGTTCTCTGCCAGCTTCGCGACAAATTCAACGATGCAGTCATCAGATTACCCAGTCATCCGGAATTCAACGCTGAACAGGAAGTTCCAAATAGAAGACAAAATGAAAATCATGAAAATGTTTGAAAAGTTTCTAAGTCTGGAGCAAATGGGCGCCCCTGGTGAGGAAGGGCGCCCAAGCTTTTGGAGGTCTAAACAGATGAATTTGCCAGTGCAGCTTCCAGCATGACTTCTCCAGAATAGATCAAGCTTTTCAACGAGATCACGAGCACGTCAATCTGAGTTGGCAGTCACCAGATGTAGCAGCCGGAACAGAAGGTCTAACAGAGCCAAAGTTGAAAGCAAAGAAGAAAACACCAAAAATGGCTAACTCTAGTGAAGTTGGGCGCCCCAGCTTGCCAGGGGCGCCCAAGCTTTTGAAGGCCTGAATTCAACTTTTTGGCAAAGAGATCCCCAAAAGACCCCTCTCAGAATCTCCTCAGCTTCGCAACAAGCCCAACCGTCAGTCAATCCGAGCTCCGGATCACCAGATCAGGCGAGATCATCTGTAGAAGTGAAAGGATGAAGAAAGTGAAAAATGGCTAAGTCTGCTTAAGATAGGCGCCCCTGGAGAGAAAGGGCGCCCAAGATTTTGAGCCCTGAGATGTTAGAATTTGCAGATACGGCTTCTAAGATCACTTCGTCAGTTTCAGTCAAGCTATCCAATGGAGTTGACAGTCAATTGATCGGATTAGTGTAGCTTCCAGAATCAAGATTTAATCAGAAGATCATAGGGAAAAGGAAGAACTTGAAAATGATAAAAATGGCTAACACTGTGAAAGTTCGGAGCCCCTGGAGGAAATGGGCTCTCATGAATTTGAAGGTCGAACCGAAGCTTTTAGCCAAAAGTGTCTCCAAGGTGATTTTCTCAGAATCAGTTGAGCTTCGCGATGAATTATTCAGCTCCTCCATCGGATCATCCGAACATCCAGAGATCAAGGTCAATCTAGGGGTCAAAATGGAAGAAAAGTTGAAAAAACTCAGAAAAGTGGTTAAGTTTGAATGAAGTAGGCGCCTCTAGTTAAGAAGGGCGCCCAACTTACAATGCCTTAGTGAAATTTTCAAAATTTTCAAAAGATTCAAAATGGCAAGTGAAAGGGAATGTCCAAGTTCATTGAACAGGCCAATTTTAGGGTTTTGAAGATAAAAACAAAAGAAAGCAAAGCTATTTCAAGCCCTAAATCTATTTAAGACATCTCTTCTAGTCAGTTTTCATCATTTTTGCAGGTGGCATCCAAAGAGGAGAAGAATAGAGCAGCAAATTTGAAGTTTTATTTTAAGATCCAAGAGCTCAAGGTTGCTGATTTTTCATGAATAATTTTCAAACCAACAACATAAGACCTTGCTTTTTTATGCTTTTTCATCTAGAAGATCAAATTTTTGAAGGAGAAGGTCAAAGATTTTTAATTTTCAGCCATCTGGGTTTCTTCATCTCATTCTTTTGAAGAATTTTTGGAGAAATTCATCTAGTTGCAGCAGTTGCTTTTTCCTTGCATGTCAGTGAAATCCTCAAAGTTTGCAAATTTTGATCATCTGGGTCATCTCAAAACAATCTTCTGAAGAAAACCCATATCACAGTTTTTTCATGAAAATTTCAAATTCTAGGGTTGGCTGCTTTTTCGATCAACTATCAGTGTTTTTCAAATCTGATCAACTGGGTCCATTTCTAATTGTATTATGAACAAAACCCAGGTGCCAGCTTTTTCGGTGAAAAATTGAAGAAATTAGGGTTTGCTGCTTTTTAGTCAAAATTCAAGATTTTCAAAAACGGATGATCTGGGTTTCTTGCAATGAAATTATGAGCGAAACCCATATCTCAGAAAAAATTTCCAAAAATTTGTCCGTTTGAAACTAAAAAAACCAGCATTCTAAAAATAGAAAGTTGCTCAAAGCTTGTCTGAACATAGGCGAGTTTACAGTCATTCTTCAAGGTTTTCAATATGGAGTACACTCTCCTCGAGTTTTAGACCAAATCAGCACTATGTCAAAACTTCATCATCTCAGCTGAAGAACACAAGGAGGTGTGATATGAGAAAAATGAAAGGTATCAAAAAAGAGTTGTGCAATACTCTTCTGTTGGAAATCAAGAGAAGTGTCAGAAGTATAAAGTTGCAGAGTCGCCAAGTTATCAATTAGTGAGTCATCTTTTTGGGCAGCGATGTTTTTCAAGAACAGAACTCATAAAGCAACCAAAGAAGTGAAGGATTCTCTAAGTTTGATCACAAAAGGTGAGGAGATCTTGGAGAATCGGAATATTGCCTTAGATAGTATCAATGCACTTGATCGAGACCCAGTTTCCTGCTTTTTAGCGGATATGATTGAGATTTAAAGCGGCTTTCATCTAGAAGCTTTCTTTCTGCTCTCTTTCTATTCTTGGAACGATTCTTATCCATTCTTTGAAGAAGAGAAAGAAGATAAATGTAATAGTTGGCATTTCCCGCTTTTCTTGCTTTCTTAGGTGTTAGTTGTTATCTTCTTTCTAGATTTAGTAATAAAGCTTGCTTGCTGAGCAAGCCCTAGATTGTGAAAGCAAGGAGATTTTAGGGTTCCCTACTCCTCTGCTTGTCTATAAATAAGAGCCTTTTCTCATTAGTTTCTTTAACCGTGCTAGTGAGAACAAAACGCTGAGCCTATTGTGCCTTCTATTTGTTACTCAAGTATTGTTCCATTGTGTTGTGATAGCAAATTGTTGAGCCTCTTTAGCCAACAAGGAGTTAGTGTGATTGTTGTTTTCTATTGTGTAAGAGCAAGATTGCAAGCCTCTTTAGCTGCAATTTCTTGTTTCAGGCATGTTAGAAGGGAGTTTGTTCCAGAGATTTGAGTAATAAAATCATGAGCCTCCTTTGCCTTGGTCCAAAATCTCAGATTTCGGTTATTTATGTTGTACTTTTATGATCTTGATTTCAACTTACAGTGAAGTGTGTAGGTGTTTGTTGAGAGAGAGGTTATTGAAGTATTTTGTCAGAAAATCTACCTTGTTCATTTCTAGTTTCTCTTGCTCTGCTATTACTTGAGAAGTTAGAAACGTCTCTAGTTTAAGTTAGTCGTAGTTGAAGTTCTCAAAATCAGAAAATCTCAGCTGCGGCGTTTGTGTTTAATAAACCTTGTGCTCTAAGCTGATCAAAAAGATAGGCAACTTAGTTTTAGTTTACTTTCTTTCAACACCATCAGCAAGAGGGAGCTTCCCCTCCTAATTTGAAGAGCAGTTTGCATAGCTGTCCGTTTCAAATACGCATTCCAGAGGTGCGAATTTAAATGCCAACATCTTGGAAAACACAGTTGGTTTTCAAGGCAAAGATAGAGGAGACTATGGTGTCGGAGTTGGCTGAGAGTAGAGAGCACGTTACTAGTGCACTCCGGTTTGTGAGGACTTTAGTATTTTGCTTACTGTGTCGATATCAGATTGAGGGTTGTGTGTATGTTGAGCTTACCGATGTACAGTCAGAGCTCCAAGCACTCACTCATACTCTTTTCAGTGGGGAGACCATTGGCTGTAAGATTAATCAGTTTACAGTCATGTCAGCGTTGTTTGATGAAGCAACGAGGAGCAGAGGTGAACTTCAGTCCCAGATCATAGTTGGTGAGGACATGTTGCACCGGCATAGCATTCTTCGACAGAGTATCAGAGCTCTAGATAGTGATGCAGTTAACAATCTCGTTGAGGGATTGGTTGCTCGAGATCACGATCAGTAGACTTCAGTTCCCACCTCTCAGAATAGATTTTATACACAGGAGTTAACTTGGCGTTACCCTTTCAAGTTAACTCGTTGTCTCATCACATGCATATCTATTCTGAGATCAACTCTATTTACTTGGAGTTTTATTTTAGGGTTTTTCGTTAACTGATGGTAGTCTTCCAGTTAACATGCTTTCAATAAGGGCGTGCATGCTTGCACAATTGTCCATTTTTAGATTAGATGTTTCAGTTAACTGATGGTAGTTTTCCAGTTAACTGTATAGTTTGCTTTATTAGGGCTTAGCAATAAATCTTGCATGCATTGCAAAACTGTAGTTGACTCAAGGTGATTTTAGGGTTCCCTACACCTTTCGATGTCTATAAATAAGAGCTTTGCTCATTTGTACATAACTTTTGCACGAGAGAGAAATATATGATGTGCCTACCTTGCCCTCAATATTGCTCTTTTTGTATCTGTTCACGCGTTTTCACTATTATGATGAATTGTTATGCCACATAGGGTTTCATGCAATTATAATGGTGAATTCTTTCCTTAGTTTGATCAAATCTATTTTGTGTTCAATAAACTTGTTCAGATTGAGATGATAGATGTGCCACCTTGCCTTCAAGTAGAGAATCTGTACTTGGTTATCGTGTGATGTGTGTGAATAATAAACTTATTCAGATTAAGCTGATAGTTGTGCCACCTTGCCTTCAAGTAGAAAATCTGTATTTAGATTATTGTTTGTTGTTGTTTCCAATAAACTCGTTTAAATTGAGCTGATAGATGTGCTACCTTGCCTTCAAGTTGAGAATCTACACTTGTTTATCGTCAGATAGTCATTCTTGCTCCATTTCCTCATGCTCTGTTTTTCTTGAGGAAACTGGATAGATTTTAAGTAATTAAGCCTAGTTGTAGTTAGTGATCTGCGAAACCAGAAAATACTCAGTTGCAACGTATAGAAGTTTTCGAGAAAGCCTTGTACCTCTACAGCTGAAACAAAAAGACAGGATTTAGTTTAGTATACTTTCCTTATCAAAGCATTTTTGTCAAGCACAACGAGGGAGCTTCCCCTCCTAATTTGAAGAGCACTCATTGTGTAGTGTGCATAGCTGTCCGTACCAACTCTTACTCCAGAGGTGCTAGTTGTTACGCCAACACACCTCCAGCAACTCCTCCAACGGATCAAGCTGAGAGAAAGAGAAATGAGAACAATGCCAAAGCCAAGCATGCCCTTCTTTGCAGCCTAACAGATTTTGAGTTTACTAAGGTCATGCGTTGCAAATCAGGAAAAGAGATTTGGGTTATACTCCAAAACATCTATGAAGGAGATGCAAAAGTAAAAAAGGCAAAGTTGCAAACTCATCGAAGGAAGTTAGAAACTCTCAAGATGAATGATGATGAAGATATTGCTTCATACTTTCTTCTTGTTGATGAAACGGTGAACATCATGAGAGGACTTGGTGAAGAAATTGATGATGCTTTTATTGTTGATAAGATTCTAAGATCTCTATCTACAAAGTTTGAGGCCAAGGTTGCAGCATTGGAAGAATTAACAAACTTGGATCAGCTATCAAAAGATGAATTACATGGGATACTTGCTGCCTATGAGATGAGGATTGAAGGAAGATCACCACAAAAGGAAGTTTCATTCAAAGCATCCAAAAAGGGCAAGAGCAAGCATGAAGAACAAAGTGAAAAATCAAGTGATGAAGCAGAAGCTTACTTCATGGGAAAACTTAAGAAAGGAATACTTAGTCTAAATAATGGAAGAACAAAAACAGAAAATGTTTTGTATGTTAAGGGCTTAAAAGAAAACCTACTAAGTGTTAGCCAACTTTGTGATCAAGGGCATAGTATCACATTTCATTCTAAAACATGTGAAATCAAGAAAGATGGAAAACTAATTGCACAAGCTAAAAGAAAACACAATTTGTATGTTTTAAAGGAGATAAGTTGTAAAAGTTGCAACTTAGTACAAGAGGATGAAAGCTGGTTGTGGCACAAAAGGCTAGGCCACCTCAACTTTGATAATATTGTCAAAGTTAGTAAATCAAATGTTGTGAGAGATATGCCAAGAATAACAAAACCTTCTAATATCATTTGTAGAGAGTGTCAACTTGGAAAGCAAACAAGGTCAAGTTTCAAGCCTAAGGAGCACTCTTCATCAAAGCCATTGGAACTCATACATACTGATCTTTGTGGGCCAACCAAATCCAAAAGCATGAATAGAGAAAGATATTTTATGTTGCTGATTGATGACTTCTCAGTTCTCAAGAATGACTTGGGTGGCATTTTTGAAAGAAAAATCTGAAGCCTTTGAGAAATTCAAAGCTTTCAAAGAGTTGGCTGAAAATGAAGCAAACACCAAGATAAAATGCCTTAGATCAGATCGTGGAGGAGAGTTCACATCAAATGAATTTGAAAATTTCTGCATAGAGCATGGAATTAAAAGGCAATTTTCTGCAGCAAGAACCCCTCAACAAAATGGGGTTGTGGGAAGAAAGAATAGAACGGTCCAAGAAATGGCAAGAGCAATGTTAAATGAGTCAAAGATAGCAGATTCCTTTTGGAAGGAAGCAATTCATACAACAGTTTACATCTTAAATCGTGCACAAATAAGAGTGAACAATGATAAGACACCCTATGAACTTTGGAAAGGTAGACCAGCAATTGTCAAATATTTCAAGATTTTTGGAAGCACTTGCTACATTAGAAGGGATGAAGAAGATTTGAGCAAATTTGACACAAGAGCAGATGAGGGAATCTTCCTTGGCTACTCATCAAAGAGTAAGGCGTACAAATGCTATAATAAAAGAACTCACAAAATTGTTGAAAGTGCCAATGTAAGAGTTGATGAGGGAAAGCAATTCAAAGAAGTTGGAAAAAGTTATCATTATGTTCAAACCATGAGTGATGAAGACAAAGAAGATGAGAACTCCAAAGAGGATGAAAAGGAGGAAGAGACAAAAGAAGAAGAATCTCCACAAAAGACTCCCATGAAGACACCAAAGACACCTTCCAAGTTTGTGCAAAAGAACCATCCTGAAGAATTGATCCTTCAAGATAAATGTAGATCTACAAGGAAAATGATAAATTATAATGAAGATTGTCATGTAGCACTTCTATCCCAAGTTGAGCCCAAAACCTTTGAAGAAGCAAGCAAAGAGAAATGTTGGATTGGTGCAATGAATGAAGAGTTGGATCAAATAGAGAAAAATGAAACTTGGGAACTTGTCCCAAGACCAAACGATAAAAATGTAATTGGCACAAAATGGGTTTTTAGGAACAAGCTAAATGAAGATGCAAAGGGTATGCTCAAGTTGAAGGAGTGCACTTTGAAGAAACGTTTGCACCGGTTGCAAGGATTCAAGCAATTAGAATGTTTCTAGCCTATGCAAGTCACAAGAAATTTAAGGTATATGAAATGGACGTCAAATTTGCTTTTCTCATTGGAGATCTAGAAGAGGTTTATATTGAACAACCTGAAGGTTTCCTACTATCAGAAGTCAAGGATTATGTGTGCAACTTGAAGAAAGCTCTCTATGGGCTCAAACAAGCCCCAAGAGCTTGGTATTGTAGACTTGACAAGTATCTCAAGGAGCAAGGATTCAAAAGAGGAGATGTAGACAACAATCTATACATCAAAGAAGAGGATGGACATTTATTGATTGTGGTGGTGTATGTAGATGACATCATTTTTGGTGGAGACAAGGACAAAATGTGCAAAGAATTTTCCTCATGTATGCAAAAGGAGTTTGAGATGCCAATGTTGGGAGAACTATCTTTCTTCCTTGGGATACAAATTTCACAATCTAGCAAAGGAATTTTCATCTCCCAAGCCAAATATGTGAAGGAAATGTTAAAAAAGTTTAGGATGGAAGATTGCAATCCTGTGAGTACTCCCATGGTTGCAGGTTGCAAGTTAAGCAAAGAAGATGAATCCCAAGAAGTGAATCAAACACTTTATAGATCAATGATTGGGAGTTTGTTGTACCCAACTGCTACAAGACCAGACATAATGTAAGCTGTTGGAGTGGTGGCAAGATTTCAAGCAACACCAAAAGAAACACATGTTCATACAGTAAAACTAATATTCAAATATTTGAAAGGCACTATGGAATATGGTCTATGGTACCCTATCAACAAAGATTTCACTCTTGAAGCATTCACAGATGTTGATTGGGCTGGAAATGTGGATGATTGAAAAAGTACAAGTGGAGGAGCCTTCTTTCTTGGAGGGAACTTAGTATCTTGGATGAGCAAAAAGAAAGAATCAGTCTCTCTATCTACAACAAAAGCTGAATATATAGCAGTAGCAACATGTTGCACTCAACTTTTGTGGATGAGGTGTTGTACCCCAAAATTAAAATTTTTGTTACACTTAGATATTTTGAAGAAATGAGTAAAAGTCTTGCCAAATTAGTCAAAAAGGTCAAAATTTGGGTGTGCAGGTCTTGCATGAGGGGTTAAAACGCTAAAGTTTCAAAATCTGACGATCTGGGTCTGCTAAGAGCAGCTTAATCTACAAAACCCAAATCTCAGCTTTTCATCCCTAAATTTTAGGAAAACTGCTATTTTTAGAAATTTTCTAAAATTAGTAACGTTTTCTGGGTTTTTTTTGGTTTCTCTCGAAACGGATACTGGCAAAATTTTCTAAAAATAGAAAGTTGGTCCAACAGGGTCCGAACTGATTTTGATTGGCTCAAAATGCGTCCATATCAGGCTGGAGCAGTCAGAATCTTAAAATAATCAGTTTTGCCCTACTGGGTCTATTCTGCTTTTCAGAAGCATATCTGGAGCTCCGAGGTCATCAATGGAGGTCATTCGGCTGCCAGGCGTCAATTTCAGCATTCAAACTTTCAGCGGAAGGGGAAACGATGAACATGCACGAAGAACAAGAAAGAATATTGAAAAGTCATGAAGATTGTCTAACTCTGCTGAGTTTAGGCGCCCCTGTTGAAGAAAGGCGCCCACCTTTTTAGGTCACCAAATGAGTGAATTAGGGTTTGGACCTCCAATGGAAGTTGCTCAATATTTAGTCAGCTTCGCGATGAATATCCCCGTCAGAGCATCCGACAATCCAGTCTCCGGCAAATTCGAGTCAAAGTGGAAGATATAGAATGAAGATCTGAAACTCGAAGAAGATTAAAGTAAAATTTTTTCTAAGTCTGGAGAAACTGGGTGCCCTAGGTGAAGAAGGGCGCCTGACTTTTCAAGGGTTCAAACAGATGAATTTGCAGTCAAAGTTATAACGAGATGTCTTCAGAATGCAACAGGCTTTCCAGTGAGCTATCCAGCACGACAAACGGAGCTCGCAGTCATCAGATTCAAAGAGCTGAACAGAGGGTCTGATGAGAGTTGAAAAGAGAAATCCAAAAGCAAAGGTGAAAAATGTGAAAATAAACTAACTCTGGTGAAACTAGGTGCCCCAGCTTGCCAGCGGCGCCCAAGCTTTTGAGGACCTGAAATCTACTTTTTGGCAGAGTTGTTTCCAGAAGACCCCTCTTGAAATCTTCTCAGCTTCGCAACGAGCCCAAACATCCATCAATCCGACGCTCGAAACTCCCAATTCAACAAAGATCACCTGTAGGAGTGAAAGGCATGAATAAAATTGAAATTTTTCTAAGTCTAGAAAAATGGGCGCCCCAGTTGAGGAAGGGCGCCCAAACTTTTGAAGCTCATAATGATGGATTTTGCAGAAGTAGCATCCAAGAATGCCGCACCAAAATCAGTCTGGCTATCCAACGAAATATTCAGACAGTCAGTCGGATCTACACAGCTCTCGGAATTGAAGATTCATCAGAAGATCAAAGGGAGAAGGAAGAACTCGGAAATCATGAAAATGGTTAACACTGAAAAAGTTGAGCGCCCCTGGAAGGAATGTGCACTCGTGAATTCAGAGGTCATAATGAGGTCGTTCGCCAGAGATGCCTCCAGAACTTCTTTCTTAGAATCCATCAAGCTCCGCCGTGAAACCTCCAGCTCGCCTGTCGGGTTAATCTGTCAACGGGAAATCAGAGGCGAAGTAGCATGTCAAAATGAAGGAAAGTTGAAAAGGTTAAAATTTTGACTAACACTGGAAGAAGTGGGCGTCCCTGTTGAAGAAAGGCGCCCAAAGTTTCATGCCTTAGAGAAATTTCAAGAATTTTCAAAATTTTCAAAATTACAAGAGAAAAATGGCGTCCAAGTTCAAAGAGACTGAGATTTAGGGTTTTGAAAATAAAAGCAAAAAAGAAAGCAAAACCTAAATAAAACCCTAAGTCTATTTAACACTTCTTTTCAATGTATTTTTCATTATTTTTGCAGGTAGCCTTCAGAGGAGAAAGTTGGAGCAGCAAGTTTGAAGAATTTCTGTGATTCAAGAATCCATAGTTGCTGGTTTTACATCAGATTTTTCAGAACAACAAGCATAAACCCTTGCTTTTTCATTCTTCTTGTTCCAGAAGATCAAATTTTTCAAGTAGAAGGCCAAGGCTTTCCATTTTTCAGTCATCTGGGTCTTTTTGCCTCAATCTTCTGAAGAATTTTTAAAGAACTTCATCAAGTTGCAGCAAGTGCTTTTATCTTGCATGTCAGTGAAAACCTCAGTGCATTCAAATTTCATCCATCTAGGTCCTTTCCAATCAGTCTTCTGAAGAAAACCCATATCGCAGCTTTTTTTCAAGAAAGTTCAAAATCTAGGGTTGGCTGCTTTTTCGATCAAACGTCAGGGTTTTGCAAATCCAATCAACTGGGTTCATTTCTAATCACATTCTGAACAAAACCCAGATGCCAGCTTTTTTCGGAAAAAATTGAAGAAATTAGGGTTTGCTGCTTTTTTAGGAAAAATTCAAAATTTTCAAAAACGGACGATCTGGGTTGTCTTGCATCGATATTCTGAACAAAACCCATATCTCAGAAAAATTTCTCAAAAATTTGTCCGTTGGAGCACAAAAATCAGCATTCTAAAAATAGAAATTGTTCAAGACTTGTCTGAACCAAGGCGAGTTTACAGTCATTCTTCGAGTTTTCTGAAATGGAGTACACTCCTAATGTTTTCAAGTTGAATTAGCTCTCTTTCACAATTATATCAAAACAGCTGAGACAGACTTGCATCATGTCAAGCCGGTGTTCGATCTACATGCCTTGGAGAGAGCAGCAACACTTCAATCAAGAACCTTGGACATTCCGGACTCCTCGAGCAGCATCAATTCCCTATATCAGTCGTGAGCCTTGAGTTCGTAATCGCAGCATTAAGCATTACAACCCGGCTACTAGGGAGATCCAGTCAGCAGACGGTAGATTGATTTGCAGTCTAAAGCCTGATATGGTCGAAAGGTGTTTTTCCATTCCCCCGTGGCCTGAAAGCGTAACTCTTTCAAGGGATGAATGCGAAAGGATGTGGAATATGCATAAAGATAAATATAGCAAGAAGATTGCACAGAGATGGATGAAAGAAAAACATAAAACATTGCCCAAGAACGTCGGGCTTGAGGAGGTGCAAAATCAGTTCCAGAGTGTTGTTCACAGCTAAATCCAGTTGGCGGAAGGATAGGCCATATTTCAGTGATGTCAGCAAAGTTTGATAAAGCGGCCAATGAGGTTGAAGATTTCCTGAGATCTATTGCAGATGCTGAAGATATTCTTGAAAAGCGGTGTTTTGTCGTTGATGGCATAGATGCACCGAACCGGGACACAATTTCTAACCTCCTAGCGGATGTGATCGAGCTTTAAAGCAGCTTTCTTCTAGAAGCTTTTTTCTATTCTTGGAATAATCCTTATCCATTCTTTGAAGATAGAAAGAAGATAAGATGTAATAGTTGGCGTTTCCCGCTTTTTCTGCTTTCTAGGGTTTTATCTTTCTAGATTTAGTAATAAAGCTTGCTTGCTGAGCAAGCCCTAGATTGTGAAAGCAAGGAGATTTTAGGGTTCCCTACTCCTCTGCTTCTCTATAAATAAGAGCCTTTGCTCATTTAGTTTTTTAACCTGCTAGTGAGAACAAAACGAGCCTATTGTGCCTTCTATTTGCTGCTCAAGTATTATTCATTTGTGTTGTGATAAGCAAATTGTTGAGCCTCTCTAGCCAACAAGGAGTTAGTGTGATTGTTGTTTTCTATTGTGTTAAGAATAAGTTTGCAAGCCTCCTTAGCTGCAATTTCTTGTTCAAGGCATGTTAGAAGTGAGCTTTGTTTCAGAGATTTGAGTAATAAAATCATGAGCCTCTTTTGCCTTGGTCCAAAATCTCAGATTTCCGTTATCTATGTTCTACTTTTATGATCTTTATTTCAGCTTGCAGTGAAGTGTGTAGGTGTTTGTTGAAAGAGAGATTATTGAAGTATTTTTGTCAGAAAATCTACCTTGTTAATTTCTAACTTCTCTTGCTCTGCTATTACTTGAGAGGTTAGGAACGTCTTTAGTTTAAGTTAGTCGTAGTTGAACTTCTTATCAGAAAATCTCAGCTGCAGCGTTTGTGTTTAAAAAACCTTGTGCTCTAAGCTGATCAAAAAGATAGGCAACTTAGTTTTAGTTTACTTTCTTTCAAACACCATCAGCAAGAGGGAGCATCCTCTCCTAATTTGAAGAGCAGTTTATCTGTGCATAACTATCCGTTTTCAAATCCGCATACCAGAGGTGCGAATTTAAACGCCAACATGAGACAAACTTTAAAACACATCAAGGTGGAATGCAATCATCCTTGCACTATCTATTGTGACAACACTAGTGCAATCAACATCTCCAAGAATCCATTGATGCACTCAAGGACCAAGCATATTCCTATTATCACTTTTTAAGAGAGCAAGTAGCAGAAGGCCAAGTGTGTTTGGAATACATAACTACAAAAGAACAAATTGCTGATATATTCACCAAACCACTACCAAGGGATACATTTGAGTATTTAAGGCACAAATTGGTAGTTGTCCCACATCCATCAAATTGATTGGTGGAAGCATACATTCAGGGGGAGCTATGCATAATATCTTGTAGCTTCATGGAACCAAACAAAGCATTGTTAGAAGAATCCTTGCCATTGATGTCAAAGGGGGAGAAGGACACAAGGGGAGCAAAAAGATGAAAATTTCCATTGAAGAGGTTGTCATCAATGACAAAGGGGGGGATTGTTAAAAGTATTGCCATTGATGTCAAATGCCACAAATCGTGCAGATATGTCAAGACTTGATTAGAACATGGTATGAGAAGTTGGACTTGAACTCAGTCTGATTATTTGTTGATAATCAAGTAAATCGGTATAGAAGTTGAGAACTTGATGATTACTTGATGATCAAAACATGGTATGAGAAGTGGGACTTGAACTCAATTTGATAATCATTCGATGATTCACACAGTTTGATAATCAAGTAAATCGGTATACACAGTTCATAATTTCTCTTGTCCTTATTAGTATTTGATCTACATCAAAAACATAGTATAATATTCGAGTTGTGTTGGGAAGATTAATCTTTCTTCAAAGATCGAAATCTGCATGAAGTCCGAATTAAAATGTATGAAGATCGAAGTTCTGAGTGCTACAGATCGAAATCTGTATGTATGAAGATTGAAATTCTGAGTTTGACAAATTTGATTAATTATTTGTTAACAAGTGTTATGAAGTATTAACCAGATACGATAATGCTTGAAAACTTGAGAGGACGCGATTTTTGAATAGATGCGTTTTAAATCTTAAAAGGACGTGATAATCTTGAAAAGTCATGCTTTTTGAATGGATGTATTCTCTCTAAAAGAATATTATTTTTAAAAGATTCTCTTAAAGAGACGTAAACTCCAAAAACTACTAAGTGCGTCTCTTACGTGCTTTCTCAACAGATTTCTAAAAGACGTATTTCTTCAAAAAGGGACTTAACTCCAGGTTAGATATCTCTGCAGACAGACTTGTTTCTTCTATTTTGATTTGACTTTCATTAGGTGTGCTCATAAGATACAATCATTCGTGCCTAAAGAGTATGTTGATCTGTTCATTAAAGGAGTAACAAAGTCAAAATAATCAAAACAAAATCAAAGATCATTAAGGTAGAAAATCGGGTTAGTGAAGGGGTATGAGTGAATGTTGAAAAGGCAAAGTTATGATCTTTCATCAAGAGGAACAATCTTGGATCAAAGTATATATTTGTAATTCATTTTTTATTTGAAGTTGTGGTTGTGAAGTTTTAGGTAGTTCATATCAGAAACCCATCTTCTTGTGAGGGCTGAGTGTGAGATTTTTCATCACAAAGACAAATTGGAGGATTGGGAGAGTGCAGATCTGATTGAAGTCATTTACTTCATCCATCAAGTCAAGGTTTGGTGCCTTGCATTAGGGGTTGGTGCTCCTTGTAGGTTGGTGCCTACTAAAATTGTAAAGAAGTTGGTGTTCCTTGTAGGTTGTAACCTACAAAATCATCTCATTTGTAAATCAAGTAGGTTGGTGCCTATTTCCATTTGTAAAATCATTTAATCAATTCAATAAAGTGGTGTCAACTTGCTTTCATTGATTCATATTAGAAGTTGATATTGGTAAAAGTTTAAGATTGTTGAAAAGTTGAAAAATAAAAGATTGTTTTGATTTACTGATTCACCACCCCCCCCCTCTCAGTAAATCTTTTGTGCTCTTCATAGCCAGCCTTAGAATCCTAGGAAATTTTTTGTAACACCTCTTCCTAGGCCTTCTGGATACCTAATTTAAGGGTAGCCAGCTTTAGAATCCTAGGAAAAGGTTGGAACACCTCTTCCCAAGCCTTCTGGATACCTTATTTAAGGGTATCCAGCCTTAGAATCCTAGGAAAAGGTTGTAACACCTCTTCCTAGGCCTTTTGGATACCTTATTTAAGGGTAGCCAGCTTTAGAATCCTAGGAAAAGGTTGTAACACCTCTTCCCAAGCCTTTTGGATACCTTATTTAAGGGTATCCAACCTTAGAATCCTAGGGAAAGGTTGTAACATCTCTTCCCAGGCCTTCTGGATACCTTAGTTCTAAGTGTATCTAGCCTTATAATCTTGGAAAAGATTGTAACACCTATTCCAGGCCTTCTAGATACCTTATTATTAAGTGTACCCAACCTTACAATCTTGGGAAAAGATTATAACATCTCTTTCCAGGCCTTCTGGATACCTTATTCTTAAGTGTATCCAACCTTATAATCCTGGAAGCGAGCTTTTCACTTCTTAGGCCTTATGGATTCCCTATATTCTATTGTATCCATCCTGAAGATCTTACATGTATTGTAATGTAATACTGCACAATATCCTCAAGTTATGTCCTTGTGTACAAAGAATATCTTATTAACTTATTTTGAAGATATTACACCCATAGTTCATTTCTTGTTCTAGTCAAGGGCCATCATGTTTTGCCTTTCTGGAATTTGTTTATCTAGAAATGCCTTAATAGTTTCTTCTCTTTCCCATGTAGCATCATCTTCAGGAAGTCCCCTCCATTTGATTAAAAACTTGGTACTGATCCTGTTCCTTAATTTCCTTTCTCTGGTGTCTATGATATATTCTGGTTCTAAAGTAAGTTGTCCTTCCTCATCTAGAGGAGGTAACTTAGGGCAAGGGAGGACTTGCTGCCCAAGGACCTTTTTAAGCCTAGATACATGGAAGACATTATGGATCTTGCTGTGCTTTGGTAGCTCTATCTCGTAAGCTATCTCTCCTACTCTTCTTATAACTTTGTAAGGACCATAGAAATGTGGTTTTAGCTCTTCAGCCCCACTCTTTTTGATTGATGTTTCGTTGTATGGTTGTAGCCGCAGAAAAACTACATCTCCAACTTCAAATGTCCTTTCTATGTGGTGTCGGTCAGCATAGATTTTTAGCTGGTTTTGGGCTTGTTGCAAATTTTCGTTAAGGGTCTTCATGAGGTCGATATTTTTCTGTGTGAAATCTTGTGCACTTTGTACCTTGCTTTCTTGGGTGACTAGATTTCCAAGGGAAAGGCCTTCATATACATATAGGGCCTTGAAGGGGCTCATTCCAATTGACATGTGGTGGGTGGTATTATAATAGTACTCGCCCAAGTGTAGCCATTTTATCCATGCGGTTCGTTGACTTGTGACATAATTTCTTAAGTAACTCTCTATCCATTTGATGACTATCTCCGTTTGCCCATCCGTTTGCAGGTGGTAACTTGTGCTTGGAGTTAGATTTGTTCTTGCTAGCCGGAAAACTTCTTGCCAAAATTAGCCAAGAAATTTACTATCCCGGTCACTGACGATTGTTTTGGGTATCCCATGAAAATGAAAGACTTCCTTAAAGAATAATTCTGCTACCTAAGATGCTTTGTAGTCCGATGAAATTGAAAAGAAGTGGGCATACTTAGTCAGTCGGTCCACTATCACATAAATACTATCTTTCCCGTGTATCTTGGGCAATCCGGTTATGAAATCCATCGAGATACTTTCCCATTTTTGGTTGGGAATGGGTAGTGGTTGTAGTAGTCCTGCAGGATGACTTTGTTCCACTTTATTCTGTTGACAAGTCATGCATTCTTGTACATGTTTGAGCACATCACTTTTTAATCCCTTCCATGAATACTTCTCTCTAATCTGTTTATACGTTTTGTAGTATCCTTGGTGGCCCGCCAGAGGGCTATCATGGAAATCCTTAATAATTTTGTTCTTTATCTTCAAGTGGGGAACAAGAAATATCCTTCCCTTATATAAGTTGAGATCATCCCATATCTTGTACTCTTCATTTGGCATCCTTCCTTCTAAGATCTCAGAGGCTTGTGCATCTTTGGCATACTCGGCGATAATGTCATTTTTCCAGTCCTTTGAAATGCTTGTGATGGTGTTGAGGTGGGGGCGCCTGGATAATGCATCTACCACTTCATTACTGGTTCCTTTAACATATTCGATGTCGATATCGTAGGCTTGAACTTGGCTCACTCGCTTTTGTTGACGATCATTAAGATCCTTTTGATGCATGAAGAATCTTAGACTATTGTGATCTGTTTTGATGATGAATTTTCCACAAACTAGGTATTGTCTAAATTTGGCTAGGGCATGCATAATAGCCAACATCTCTTTGTCATAGATGGAGTAGTGCTTCTCGGTCTCAGTCAGCTTATGGCTTTCGAAGGCTATTGGATGCTTCCTTTACATGAGAACTGTGTCGATTCCTTCTCCGGAGGCATCACATTGTAGCTCAAATGGTAGTGTGAAGTCGGGAATGGCAAGGACAGGGAAGGTACTCATAGCTTCCTTAAGTTGCTCAAAGGCTTGTTGTGCTTGGTCATTCCACATAAAGGCCCCCTTTTTTGTCAAGTCTATGAGGGGAGCGGCTAACTTGGACAAGCCCTTTACAAAACGCCTATAATAGCTGCATAATCCCACAAAGCCTCTAAGTTGAGTCAAAGTCCTTGGCTTGGGCCATTCTTTGATGGCCTTAATCTTCTCCTCATCCATGCTTACCCCTTCTGCATTGATTTTGTGTCCCAAGTAGAGTATTTCTTCTAGCCGAAATTCACATTTTGACATTTTTGCATAAAGAGATTTTGATTCCAGAATACTTAAAACTTCTTCAATATGACAGAGATGCACTTCCCATGTCTTGCTGTAGATTAGGATATCATCAAAGAAGATTAGTAAGAACTTCCTTAGTTGTTGACAGAAAATGTGGTTCATGCATGATTGAAAGGTGGCTGGAGTGTTGGTGAGGCCGAAGGGTAAGACTAGAAATTCAAAATGCCCATAATGACATTGGAATGCTGTCTTTGGTACATCTTCCTTCTTCATTCGGATATTATGATATCCCGATCGTAAATCAATTTTGAAAAAATATCTCGCTCCTTGGAGTTCATCCAATAATTCATCTATCCTTGGGATTGGATACCGATTCTTGATAGTCTTCTGGTTTAAGGCCCTGTAATCTATGCACATTCGCATAGTGCCATCTTCTTCTTTTTTGACTAATACGATGGATGATGCAAAGGGACTATTACTTGGTTGAATGTGTCCCATTTCCAACAACTCTTTAATAGTTTTCTCGATCTCTTCTTTGAACTTTCGGGGGTGTCTATAGGGGGTGGTTATCACTGGTTTTGCTCCTTCCAATTCTATGGAGTGCTCAAATCCCCTTTTTGGAGGTAGATTGGGGGGGATATCTCCAAAAATCTTCTTGTGTCTCCTTAGAATAGGTTGGATATCAATGCAAATTGCTTGCTCATGAGAGGGTGATTTATCTAGCACCATGCATTGTGCTATCCATTCCCCTTGGCTGTGCCTTACAATCCTCTCCATCCTTTTGCATGATACCACCTTGGGAGACCCATTTGGTAGTCCTTTAAGTGTAACTTCCTGCCCCTTGTGCTTGAAGCAGATTTCTAAGTTTGGGTTATCCATGGTGAAGCACCTTAGGGAATTTATCCAAGGCATCCCTAGAATTACATCATTTTGTAGGTTCACCACATAGAAGTCCCCTCTTATGGTATGTCCATCCAAGGTGATCTCTAGTTGAGGGATGATCTTTGAGCATTGATCCATGGCTCCATTTGCAAGTGCTACCTTGAAACCCTTGAAGTTTTGAGCCTCTAATCTTCGCTTTGTCACTAAACTTTTGTTGATAAAATTGTGGGAAGCCCCAATATCCACCAAGGAAATAATTTTATGTCCCTTTAGTGTACCTTTGATCCAAAGGGCCTATGCTCACTTGCTTGAGAGATGACTGCCAATGTTCCTTGTTCATCCAAGTCCCATTTTGCCTTTTTGGTAGGAATTTCTCTTGATTCTTCATCCGATGCTTCTTCTATCTTGTTTATTTGTCCCTTCTTGCATTTGTGGTCTTGTCCCCAAGGTTCCTTGCATCTGAAACATAAGCCTCTCTCCATTAATTCTTTTCTTTGTTTGATTGCTTCCTTGTCATGGCATTGGTGGCCCGTGATCCATGGTTCATTGCAAAAGTGGCATGCTCTTTTTCTATTATCTCCCCTTTGTTGGTCTTGTTTGGGCTGTGATTTGGGTGAGGGATTCTTAGTTTTATCCTTGGAAGAACTGGACTCCACTTTTATGGCCCTTTGAATTGCCTCCCCCATAGTATGGGGTTCCAATGGGTTTACTATGTTCTTGATTGGTTCCTTGACTCCTTCAATGAAGAGATAGGTAAGCCTTCTTTGGGATAGGTTAGGGACCATGATAGCTAGCTTTTGGAAGTCATTGGCATATTCTTCCACCGTTCCATGTTGCCTAAGTTGGGTGAGTTCCTTCAAATACCACTCAGGATGCTTTTGATCGAATCTATTAATGAGTTTTTGAATGAACTCACTATAGGTGACTACATTTCAGTGACCTTGGGTGATGAGTCCATGGTGCCACAATCATGGGTTATCCCTAATAGGTGTAGGACAGCAAATTTGATGGCGTCCTCTTCGGTCATGGGGCTGAGGGAAAGATAAGTATCAAGCTTTTGAACCCATGATTGTGTAGTGGTCTTCCCGGAGCTGTCAAAAGAAGGTAATGTCATCTTATTAACTCGGGATCTAAGGTCTTTGCTGGTCTGATTCTTCCTTCTGCTTGGGTTGGCTTGGGTCTTGACTTCATAATATTCCTTGAAAGGTACAAGTTTTTGAACTGTAGGATCTAACTCAACATACATGAGTGCAATGTCTTCTGCACTATATGAATTTGGCTCCTCTACTTCTATGACATTTTTGCTTGGAAGGAAGGGAGGCATGGTTGGCCTTAGCGAGGAACTTTGGGTTGAATGTTCATTTTCTGAATGGTTTGATTGCATTTCTTTCCTTGGATTGGTTCTTTCCGGAGTGTTGTGGCTATTCATATTTTGAAGAGCCTGGAGAATTAGGTGATTGGTCTTCTCGAACTTCTCATTGGTTTGCTCCATGAAGGTTTTAAGTTCTTGGGCCAGTTGATAAGCCATGGTTCCCTTTTTGTGGTAGGTTTGCATTATTTTTTCTCTAATAGGTAGGCAAGACCGATGCTCTGATACCACTATCAAAAGCCCAACTAAATCTAGATGTAGAAATCACCCAAATTGTGATGTTCCCTTCTTAAATCAAAACAACTTTTCTCTAATTCCACTAATTTTTGAACAATCAATGAACTCGATTATGTGCTTTCAAGAATGTCACAGTTTACAAATCCAAAGTTGGAGATCTATATTGAAGATGAATTCTGTAAATACATCTTTGCCTAATATCCAACACTTGCTATCTTGCAAACTATAATGATTGTGATGGCCAGATTTGATGATGTTATTTTTGATGCTGCTCCCTGATTACGTGTCTGCAGATTTTCAACCTCTAGATGGTATTTTTTGTAGAATGGTCTCTTAAAGGAATTGGTGATAGACTCGACCGCTGGGCAATATGCCTTTAATGAGTTCGTCTTCTTTCTTGATCAATATAGAGCTTGAGGGAGTTTGCAGATTTATTCCTTAATGGAGATGACGTCTTGGCCTGGATCGCTGGCTTCTAACCTTTACTTCTTTCTCACTAATCAGTTCTTGTGAGCACACCCATCTGTACTTATTAAATATATTTTAATTGCTTGTTTTCCTTATTAGCGTGCTTCTCTTTGGGTGGCGGTAATCTGTGCGTGTATATCCTTCTTGATGGCGATTCTCTCCATTTTATTATTCTCTCTCTGATCTCTCCTTGGTCGATTGCTTTTTCCCTTTTTCTTTGATGCCGCTTCTCTTCATTGCTTCAACTAGATATAGGCGCTGTAACTCAACAGACGCACCCCTCCATTCTTCATGCGTCCCTCCAGAAGATACACGTCTGGTCATTTACCACTCGCATTCTTTCATTACTAGATTATCTTGTTCATCTTGGTTTTATGTTTGATCGGTCTGTATTAGCAAATGATTAGTATTATATATAAATAATGGATATGTTTTATTTTTCATACAATTATATTTAAATATATGTATGTATATATATAGAAAAATGCAAATGTATTAAAACATATACTTATCCTAATTACTTCTGTAGGATGGGGACATCACATAATGTCCACAAAAGACCAAAAGTAGGTTAATGGGACTAGAGGATACCTCAATTAACAATAGAATGCTCTAGGAATAGATAACCCTAGAAACAAAATAATAAAATTATAAAAGACAAAACAAAGCATTGAGCCATTAACAAAATATCAATGAAGGGCAAATAAGAGCCCCAAAAGCATGTGCCAATTAAGATTGGAAACAAATCTCATATAATATCTTTGTTTGTTTCTAAAGTGAAGGTGTTGAAGCCATCGCTAGTCATTGTGAAAAATTTGATAATGCTCGTTGGGAGTAATGAAGGTTAGGGAGGCTAGGCTGAGAGATCGTAGGAGGAAGCAAATCACTGCCTCTAGAAAGCCCCTTAACATCCAAGGCTGACATCGCTCTTGTAGGAAAGAAACTTTTAATATGAATCTACCCTTGTGGTGTGACGTGGCTATTAAGAAGTAGATGCATGTCGCTAGAATGGGGCCAAGTCATGTCAATAGGAAGGAGCAGAGCCATGATGCCAAGGAGAGTAGGTTGGGGAATCTCCTAATTGATTTGTTAGCTTTGATATGTGAAGTACTAGTTTCCAAAGGGAATTTTTTGTTTCCTATCGCTTGGGTGGGCTAGAAAATGGAGGTGATGAACATGTTGGCTCTAGAGGCTCTAGACTCCCTTTGTAGGGGTTTATGCTAGATGTTGACGACCTTGTGAATAAAAGGAGCTAGGCACCTCTAGTCTGAATATCTAAATGAAGTAGATAGAATGTTGCATGAGTCCTTGTAGAGTTAGTGATATCTTCCTTGAATCTTGTGGTAAATGAGGCATTTGAAAATGATGTTTTCTTGGACTTGATAGAGGATGTGATGATCGGTTTCAACCTATAATTTGTGAGAGAACACTCTCATTTTCCCAAGGGGAAATCTCAAGCTATGGGATTAGTGGCACTAGGGATAGTGAGGGTGACAAATAATAACATCCACCATCTATAAGAAATGCTTTATGTAAAAAGTCAGCATAGAGCTAAGTGGCTCAAGGGGGGAGATTGCGGTGGTATGGATATACTATTTATAGATGTCCTCTTTGGCAGTTCTAGTGATGACATCCTTAATAGGAAGGAGTTGGGGGACATCCAACGAGTACATCAAAGGGATAACCTATCAATAGAGATGCCAATATAAAAAAGCAATTTAGTATCCAAGTATTGTAGTCGGTCGTAATTGGTCATAGTCGGCCGTAGTCGGTTGTAATTAAATAAAACTATAGTTAGCAAATATTTCATACACTTTATGTTACATGTTTTGGGAAACTAAGTCTAGACTAGTTGGATTAGTTTTAACGAGGTGTTGCGACAGTTGGTTTCTCAACCACTGTCAACGACTATATGTACTTGGGTTATTGTAGTTGGGACATGATGCTATTATGATGATGACATTATGCTATTGTACTTGCTGATCATTGATGAATAAATGCAATATCTTGTTCTTGCACTATGGGTTTGCGAATGTTTTCAGTACATGTTCTATGTTCTGTGAGTTTAATCCGTTTACTCTCGTAGTATGTCAAATCTATCCCAATGAGTAATAATTTGGCGCCATTGCCTAAGTGAACCTGGTAAAAATCACCTTGATGGGAGAATGGCATCGTAATGGGTCATGTTGGTGTAAATAAAGTCTTGTACCTAGTTAATTCATTACTAGGGGACTTATTTACACATGTTAAGTTTACTTAGGTCATAGGAAGGAATCTTTCTAGAAGGTGTTGGTTGTGATTAGTTGTTATCTTATATTTTGACTTGTAACACATGTGAACCTAGGTAGTTGTGATTAGTTGTCTCATGTCATATGATTAAGACACTTGTCATAATCCTATGACGTTTTGTATCTCACCTTGGCTATATAACCAAGGGGTCTTTACTACATTATCATCACAATCATATCATTGAATCATATTGATAAGAATACAGTTTATTCTTGTCACATTCCATTCTCTCTTGTGCTTTCCATTTGGCCTCAAGATCTTGGCAGCCATAATCAATTCTAACATGGTATCAAAACGGTTTGGGTGCCATTAGATAGTCTTTTTTTGAAGAGAGGTGGTAAATCTTGAAAAGTTGAGTATACTCTTCTCTTGCATCATATGATGAACTAGAGAATCAAAAAAACTTGATAGAAATACGAAATTTGGGGGGGTTCCTTTTTTGGCTCTTTATTGCAGGTTCATATTGGAGCTTGCTGGTGCAAATCTAAGCTCACCATTGCGTCCGGAAGGTTCGAGAAAGTCGATTTTGCCTTTTATTTCGTCCAAATTAGACATATGAGGCCAAATCTATGAGGGCTTGAAGCTGAAGTGTGGTTGCTAGATCTAGAAGGTAGCTGTATTTTTGGAGCATTTTGGGTCAAATCCGACCTTGCCATCGCGTCTAGAAGGGCCAAAAACCCTAAGATCGATTGTCAATTCGTTGAATTTGGAGTAGTTGTTCGGCGAGGCAAATTTTTTTTGCCCAGGGAGCCGTACGACCCTCCAGGTCGTCATTAATGTCGTTGGTACGATTTCAAAGAATAAAAATATTTTAATTTACTTTTGAAAAATTTCTGAAAATAATTAAAAAATAAATAAATTGTATCGGCTGTATTTTTTTGAAAAGTTTTTAATAGAAAAATTAAAAAAGAAACAAAGGCGGGGAAATTTTCTATGGGACTATACCTGAAGAAGGTACCCCCGTACCTTGCCCTCATCAGAGTATCGTTCCCATCTAAAGGCGCCACGTGGCATTTCTTGAAGGGCCACAAATCCATCGATGACCTCCTTCAATTAATATCCAGTGTGGTTTATTCACCGACCGATACATCAAACTCAACAATCATTATTATATCCGGCATGAAAAGTCAAAAGTCCGGCAGTCAAACTCAGCAACCGATGACAAGAAGATTTTGGGAGCATCAAGAATATTCTGTCCATTTCCAGGCAATTAAGAAAATCTGGTGATGTTCAATTGAATGTCAACTTTAAGCTCATAATCCTGAGAATATTTGATCTAGGGGAGAATATTCTTTTTTGTTGGCGGGGTAATCATCAAATTTAATCACAGGTTTTGTTGATGTCATCATGCGTCAGCGATGACATCAGCACTCTATTGAAATTTTTTGCCCACTCATGGTTGGAGTTTTCATTTTTGCAGGTAGACTTCAAAGCCTCATATCTTGCTCATTTTGACTCCTTTTTTCGAGCAATTGTTTTTGATTTGGGCTATTTTTTCTCACTCTTCACAGTGGTGCAATTAGTTTTTGGTTTTGGTACCTGGTTTTTCCAAAAATTGCAGATTCTCACAGGTGTTGCTGCTTTGTCCTCATTTTGGGAGCTTTGGGAGCTCATATCTTGCTCCTATGGTAACATTTTTGGGTGCAGTTTTTTTTTTAAAGTGCATAATTTTTTGTGTACTTCTCAGTGGTATGATCAGATTGATCTCATTTTGTACCAAAACTTGTACTTGATTTTGTGGCCTATTTTGGTATTTGTAAGCACTAAGATCAAGTCTAGCTTGCTGTTTTTGGCATCTACCAACTGTAAATGCACTAAATATCAAGTGTCAAATCAGATATTGCTTGGGGGATTTCTTGATTTGGGGGGGTCTCTTAGTGCATTCTTTGATCTGTTTGCTTGTGCTCTTTTATTTTCATGGATCATTCTAAGGTTCCTTTGCTCACATCATATAATTATTCAACATGGCATCAAAATGCATGGAGTATTCTAATGATAGAAGGTCACACTCTATATGTTGAAGATAAGGTACCTGAACCTATAGATGTAGATAAAAAGTTAAAATGGATGATTAAACATAGCAAAGCTCTTGGATGTCTTCGTAGACTAGTTTCTCAAGATTTATTGTTTCAAATTGAATCATGTAAAAATTCTCATGAAGCTTGGGACAAATTGAAAATATTGTATGGTACTACAGATGAAGTAAGAGGCTATCAAATTGATAATGAATTGATGAGCATTGATCCTAAACATCACTAAGGTTAATGATCTAAGAGAGCAATGTAAAGCACGTGGAATTGAGAAGAGAGACATTCAATTGTTCTACAATGCAATGAACAAACTTGGTCCTAATTATGCTTCTTTTGTTTTTAGCTTTCATACTCATAGATTGACTATGGGGTTTGCATAAACTACACCTTCATTTGCATCATTTTCTGAGATGTTGATACATGAGCAACAAAATCTTATCTCAATGGGTCTCATCAAGACTTCTAAATCTCAGGCATTGTTGGTTAGTCAGGTGAAAGACTTAGAATCAAATAAGAAACAGAAGAAAGCAAAGAATAATCCACATTCAGATCAAGCAAAGAAAAATCCTCTTCCAAAGGGGAAACATCTAAGAAGGAGAGGCCTACTTGTGCATATTGCAAGAAGGATGGACATGAAGAACACTATTGTTATAAGAAGGATATTGATGAGTTGAAAAATCTTCTCAAAAGGAATCACATTGATTTGCCTTCTGGAATGTTTGAATCACTTCCTTCTTCAAAACAGTCTAAAAAGGACAAAGGTCAAGCATCTACATCAGGAAATAAAGGACAAGCTCTCTGTGCTCTTTTAGGTCTAGGATCAAGGAGATGGCTTCTAGATTCAGGAGCATCTCATCATATGGCATCTTCACATTCTATATTTTCTTCTTTTCAGCCTTGTACTGTGTCTCATATCTTGATGGAAAACAATACATACATGAGTGTAATTGGGAAGGGATCTATTAGTTTTGGGGATAACACTTTCTAGGATATCTTGTGTGTTTCTCATTTGACGAACGATCTTCTTTCCATATATCAGATTACACATGGTGGAGATGGGAGAACTGTGGAGTACACACCTGATTCAGTCATCATTCGAGACTTGGAGAGTAGAGATATCATTGCTACTGGGGTGATTGATGTAAGAGACCAGGGGTCTCTCAACCCAACCACTGACTGAGAATGCAAGGTTTTTGTTTGTTTTCATTGTTTTTGATTTTTTTGGAGTTTTTGCAGTAAAGTAGAATGGTGCGATTTTTGAAATAAAATGCTATAAAATTCATAATAAATTCATAGATGATAAATAATGCATCAAATACCTTCCCAAAGGATGGCGAATGCTTTTATTACTTTTCTGGACAAATACAATGAAGAAATACGAACATGCAAGTAATAAGGCAACACTTTTAATTCAAAAAAACTTGGTTATTTGCAGCCGCCTATGAGACAGAAGAAATAATTCGCCCAGCTTAAATATCAACTTCTCTCTCCTCTGAATGTATGCAAAATGCTCTGGAAATCAAGGCGTCCCAACTGGTGAAAGAGAATGTGAAAAGGCAAAGCAATTTGCTCTGGGAGAAGAGTACGACCTTACAGCTGTATAGTATGGCCTGGCAGCAACAATAAGAAAGGTACTGCTGAAAGAAATAGTTGCCAAATCAACTGGAAATTAGCCTCAATCAATTCGCCCCTGTTATCTGATGAAAACAATTCAAACCCTTACTGAATCCTTCCTCTGTAAGCACAAATATGACTTCTGAATAAAGTCATCCAACTGACAAGCTTCAACTGGTATCTCATAGTCTCAGTATGTCTGATTCTGAAGAGGGAATGTACTCCAAAATCCAATGATTTGCAGAAACCCTTGTTTCACAAACCCCAATGTCCTCAGAGAGAAAAATAGACAAATTAGAATAATCCACAATGAATTTCGATTTGCCTTGAGATGAAATATAAACCTTCTCTCAATAAGTCGACCCAAAAAAACAAGTGAATGAGCATTTAAATTATTAATTAAATCGCCCTCTGAACTTAGGAGAAATTATTAAAATATGGCGTTTTTTTTTAATAAATGATTATTGAATAAATAAGTCATCAATAATTGCCCTTTTAATATAAAGTATTAATACTTTATATTATTCCATTGATATTTTAATATTTAATTAATTGACTTTATATTATAAAGTCACAACTTAAATATTTCTCCCAATATCATTAAATGCTTTGATATTCACCATTTGCTCACGAGACTGTCAAATTGGGTCGAAATTGAACTGACCAACTAAACCAGGGGCCCTGTTAGAAATAGTAACCCCTGTCTGCCTGACTTACTATAAATAGTAAGTTTCTAAAAATTACTCTGTAAGAGTCTGCCAAGGCCCAAACCTGAATCAACTGCTGGAGTAATGTTCCCAAACACAGGATAACTACCTCAAGTGACCCTCTAAACACCTCTGTCAGCCTACGAGGATCTGAATGATAGGATAACCCTTGAATCAACGGTACTGCCTAGGAAGGGGACATTAAAATTGATCATTCATCTTGGTTGTATACCTTTGCAGATTTTGCTTCTGATGGTGACATTGTTCCTTCGACTGTTGATCGCATGAACCATGATTTAGAGGAGACATTTGGCTTTTTGAACTTGGGAGTTCTCACATCAGATCCAGTACTTGAGCCATGCATTCTATCTCCTCCATCTACTATTGCAGCTGATGATGCTTGTATTGCTACAGATATGGCTTCTTGTGATTCAGTGCAACAAGATCCTGAGTGTCTTCCAGATATGGCTACTTGTGATGGCTTCTTGATAGGTATTTCAGACTTGTTTATGGAGTCTCATATTTCAGATTTGGGGGACATTATTGATGACATTCATCTTCTCTTTGATGGAGAGGATCCTTCTTCAGTTGTTGTGATGGAGCACTTTGACCCTCTTGTGCAATCTCTACATGATCATTCTTTGCAGTTTGGCATGAGTGTGGATACTTTTGGATAGCATTTGGAGGAGGATTCTTTGTCTTCATAGGGGATATCCTTGTCTTTGGATCATGTTCTACATTCATCTCTACTAGATTTTGGATTGTCCTCTTCAACAGTGTGGCCTAGAACGCCTGTTTGAAGTGTGTTAGCTTTTGGCATTGACATGGAGACACTTGAGCATGCTTCAAAGACATCATCTCACATCATCCATCATCCTGACATCCTGCATATATCCATGGTTTTGTTTCTTTCTAAGGGGAGTAACGTTGTTCGGCGAGATTGGATCATCTTCAACATTCAATGTCGAGCTTCTACCATCATTGCAGGAGACTCAACATTGAGGGGGGGCTGCCTTGTCTCTCTTCTTCTTCTCTCTTATGGGGGGTCTTTTTCCTCACATGGGGTCTTTGCCTTCTCATTCTTCATTGAGAGCATTTCATTTTTTGTATTTCATCTCTCTCTTGGGGAGGAGTTTTGTCCCACTGGGTTTTCTCCTTTTCTCCATTTGTGAGAGATTTCATTTGCATATGTACATGGGTACCTAACATGCCCTAGTAGTTGGGACCCATCTTTGTGTCATTTGCATAATAATCTGCTACTCCCTAAGTTGCACTTAAGGAGGGGTGTTAGTGTAAATAAAGTCTTGTACCTAGTTAATTCATTACTAGGGGACTTATTTACACATGTTAATTTTACTTAGGTCATAGGAAGGAATCTTTGTAGAAGGTGTTAGTTGTTATTAGTTGTTATCTTTTGACTTGTAACACATGTGAACCTAGGTAGTTGTGAATAGTTGTCTCATGTCATATGATTAAGACACTTGTCATAATCCTATAACATCTTGTATCTCACCTTGGCTATATAACCAAGGGGTCTCTACTACATTATCATCACAATCATATCATTGAATCATATTGATAAGAATACATTTTATTCTTGTTGCATTCCATTCTCTTTCTTGTGCTTTCCATTTGGCCTAAAGATTTTGGCAGCCATAGGCAATTCTAATAGGTCAGTCGGCCAAAGAGTCGATGCAAGCAAACGAAGATTGGGAAGAGGCACTAACGGAGGATCTGGTAAACCTATGGGACATCTCGTTGAGGGAGGCTCTCAGGTGAGAGATCTCTCAATCAGTCATCGAGGTCAAATTGCACGTCAACCCAAAGGTCGACCATCTCTTCAATTGACTACCAAGGTTGATCACTTGTCACTATATCATATTGCAAGATTTTCGGGCCGAGAGCAACCAAGAACGACAAAGGTAATAGATACTACAACGGTATGGGGAAAGAAGCAAATGGGAGGGGGAAGAACACGACACTAATCGTAGGCGTACTCTCAACAATTAATGTCCGTATGACCAACAATTAATGCCTGTACGACCCAATAAGGACAAAAACTGAACATGAAGTAGGCAAGAGACACCCGAAGAGTTACTACGAACATAATTGAGATTAAGAGAACAGGAAGACCGCCGAAGAAGGTTAAAACGAATTGTTGAAGAAATAAATGAAGACCTCAATGAAATAAAACAAGGCACCACTGAACTGAACAAAAACCTTGACGATGGATAAAACCAAGACACCTTCAGGACACCGTCCATAGCAGATAAAGAAAAATTTAAAAATGATGAAAATGAACTACTAAGAGAACTCGAAAACAACATAGGTCGCATTCAAGAGTTGCCCATATTAGACAAGGCAATGAGAATTGGAGGATCCGGGCCAAAGACCCCTGGACGGAGGGAGTACCTGAACGAACCCTAGGATAATCAAGGTGTAGAGGATGCTGAGAGGGGATGTGTTGTTGACACGTACATGGCCGAGAGTGCAAGAGAGGCGCCGAAACGTCAGGGGAGAAATAGTCCAATTAGGGCCAATGCACAAGGAGGGCATTGGGGAAGAAGCATGGTGACCTTGCCAGCCAGTCTGAGCGTGGAAAGGAAAAAGATGCCAAAATTCATGGGGAACAGTTCTGAGGATCCATTATGTCATTGCAAAACATGTGAGACGATATGGATAGTGAATGGGCAGGACGTGGATTATTGGCTGAGAGCCTTCCTAGCAACGCTGAGAGGCATAGCCATAGATTGGTACACCGAACTCGAAGCAGCACATAAAGTTTCATGGAGATAACTGAAGAGAGCATTCGAGGAGGAATTCAAACTCCTGAGAGGTGACAATGAGATCGTAGCCGAGATATATAACATGAAACAGGGAAAGCATGAAAACGTATGAGCCTACAATCATAGACTCAAGGAGTTGTTGGTGAAACTAGAGACTCAACCGACCGACGGTTTGAAGAAAAGATGGTTCATCGAAGGGTTGCTCTCGTTGTTGAAGAAGAAAATGAAAGTCGTACTTTTGTCATTGTACACCGAAGCATACAATCAGGTGATGGATATAAAAAGTGAAAACAAAACATCCTCCCGAGGGAAGAGGAAGATGCATGATGAGGAGAGTATGGATGACAACAACGAAGGTGAGTCAAATTGCACAAGCACTAAGGAGAGACATGATAAGAATGATGAAGGAATTGAAGGCCAAGAAGGAGAGTGCAAAAGACACCAGAGAGTTGTGGTGCATGGATTGCAAGGGGGAAGGTCACACAAAGGGTAATTACCCAAAGAAGTTCTACAATATTTGCCAAGTAATGGGACATTCCATCAAGGAATGCTCATACAACCTAAAAACAAGGAGTACGCAAGTGCTATTCATAGGAGAACAGTCAACCCTGCCAAATACATCACCAAAACCCTAGAACATCTACAATGCATCCCCTAGAGGATATCAGAATAACATAAGAGGTAATAACATTGGGCCTAGGAGCAAAATACAATATTATAGTAAAGGGAGACCCATGATACAATGTAGGAAGTGCAACGAGTGGGGGCACTTTGCCAAGGAATGCCAGAATGGTCAAAGTTTGCGGGGGAAGATTGTGCAAATGGTGTGGACCAAGCGACCATGAAGACATTGACTGCCCCAAATAAAAAGGCATCAACATGTTAGATGTGGAGGAAAAGAGTGAAGAGGAACCGAAAATCACTCAAGTGCAAACAAAGGCCATCTACCTAGATCCACGTAGGGAAAAACGAAGAATGAAGGAAGCCAACGTAGAGGTGGAGTAGGCGATGGGTAAGGAACAAAGAACCTCTCTAGAAATCCCAAGTACGTCCTGGCGGTCGGTGCAGAAAAGAACATTGTATGGCAGGTATTGGAAACCACAGTACCCATCAAAGTGACCGACCTCCAAATGATGCCAAAACTTGGAATGGAGATCACAAACACACTCGGTGATGAATAATGTCAGCGACAAGAAGGTCGAAGAAAGGAAATGATAGCAGACCCTCCACCTGAGGGTGAACAAATCATCGAGCCAATGTTGTTGACGGTAAATATTAGGTAGAGACCGACGATTGTGCACATGGAGATTGGAGGGAAAAATATTACCAACACAATCATCGATGGAGGGTTGGGAGTCAACGTACTACTCGAAGACACATGGAAGAGTCTCAGGAAGCCTACACTCTGGCCACCGATGTTCCAATTGGTTGGTGCTGACCAACATGGTATCAAGCCGTTGGGAACACTGATGGCATAGAAGGTGACGGTTGGGACACAACCATTCCTATTAAACTTTGTAGTCACACCATTGTAGAAAAAGGCGTACTATGCACTCCTTGGAAGAGCATAGTTGGTGGCAGCCAAAGCAGATCATAACTAGAAAAGGAACACACTCTCTATAGAGAGCAACGGTAGAAAATATGTTATTGATTTAAGAAATCAAGCAATGAGCAAGGAGTTGGCATCATCAGACTCCGAGTTTGAAGGAGGGTTCATAATGGATGAGGAAAAGGGAACCATAGAACCGAACGATGAGGGCATTCTAGACCTTCAAGAATGCTTGGAGGACGAGACAAGTTCACTAAATGGATTATTCCACTAGTAGATGGAGGACTACGAAGTATTTCAACGAGATTGTAATATGCTACAAATGAAAGACATTGAAGGAGAAGAAGATGGAGTGTCGACTAGCCAAACATTTCCTCTTGAGTACGAAGAGTACAAAGAAGAAATGGCTAGAGTGGATGACACACCAGCAACACAACATTGAAGGGGAGAAGATGATCAAGTACACGGAACCAAACATAAAAAAAGCCAATTTGGGAGAAGACAATCCTTGAATGATTTTGGTTGACGATGACTGGAATCTAGTGTTAAAGGCGGCGACATTCAAAATTTTCACAAGAGTACAAGGACACCTTCGCATGGACGTACAAGGATTTGAAGGGCTACCTCCCGAGTTGTGTGTACATAGAATTCCATTGGTACTGGGGGCACAACTCGTATGGAAGAGACCATACCGGATGAACAAAAATTATGTGGCGAAGGTGCAAGAGGAGATTGAAAAAATGTTAGAAGCAGGAATCATATTCAAGGTTGAAGTGAGTGACTAGGTATCACGAATATGCGTGGACTTCCGAAGCCTCAATGTAGTAAAAATAAAAGATCCCTTCTTGATCCCATTCACCAACTCAATATTGGAAGAAGTAGCATGTCATGAGATCCATTCATTCATGGACGGGTTTTCAGGGTACAACCAAATAAGCATAGCTGAAGAAGACAAACTCAAAACAACTTTCGTGGTTAAGGATGGAGTGTATGCATACGACCGGATGCCATTCGTTCTGTGCAATGCTCTAGTGACCTTCCAGAGGATAATCCTGCACATATTCTACAAGATGTCGATAGGGAACTTCAAGGCATTCTTGGATGACTGGTCTATTTACAACAATTAGCAAACACACCTCAAGGCCCTCCAAGAATGCATGGAACGTTGTAGAGCGGCACGCCTGGAACTTAACCCCAAGAAGTGTTGGTTCATGATGTGCCTCAAGGGAAATTGCTCAAGCACATAGTCTACAAGGTAGGACTGAAAAGTGATCTAGACAAGATCCGAGTGATTGTGTAGATGGAATCGCCCTAGAACGTCACCGGAGTGAAATTGTTCCTCGGACATGATGGGTACTACAAAAGGTTTATCAAAAGCTTTGCCCAAATTTCATACCCATTGGATATACTCACAAGGAAGGGGCAAGTGCTTGAATGGACAAAAGTGCAAGAAGTGACCTTCAAGGAACTAAAGTTACAATTGATCAGTTCATCGATTTTGGCATTCCCGGATTGGAACAAGGAATTCCATGTGTACGTGGACTCTTCAAACTATGCAATTGGAGCGACACTGGCACAAGTGGACGTACAAGGGCTAGACCATCCGATGTTCTTCGCCAGTTTGTTGTTGTCAAAAGCGGAGAACTATAGTACCACATAGAGGGAGGCTCTCAGAATGGTGTACGCTATTCAGAAGTTTAGACACTACCTATTGGTGACTCCATTCACATTTTATGTGGACCACCAGGCATTGATGTACTTGGTGAACAAGCCCATTATCTAGGGGAGGGTAAGCCGATGGCTTATGTTCTTACAGGAATTCACGTTCTCCATCATTCGTACGACCGGAAAGAGCTATGTCATCGCCAACCAACTGCCAAGCATCCGATCTGGCGAACCACTCGAAGGAGAAAATGAAGACTTTTCGGATGCGCATCTTTTTTTAGATAGCAGCACTAACCCCGTGGTATGAGAAGATCGGTGAATATTTTTCAACGTCCTCATTCCTGAGGGATATGCCACCTGCTGAACAACGAAAGCTAGTACTTAAAATTAAAACTTTTCAAATTTCAATTGATCCATAGACTACTATATAAGATGGGACTCGATCAAGTGCTTCGACGATGTGTGATGGCGGAAGAGATTCCTGGCATACTAAAGGAGGCACATGAAGGACTAGTAGGAGGGAACATGGGGCTCGACGCCATAGCATGAAAGATCTTGTTGGCAGGACTATGGTGGCTGACTGTGCATACAGATGCTTGAGAATGGGTGGTGGGATGTGACACATGCCAAAGAGTCGGCAAACCACTGAAGAGGGATTTCATGCCACTCTTCCCATCTCAGCCACAAGAATTGCTTAATGGTGGGGATTGGATTTCATTGGGCCACTAAAGGTTAGCCAATGTAATGTACCTTGCTGGATATGCTTTAATTTTTCAAGTTTCAGCACACAGGCACTTTGTGAAACACTTGTCTGTAACCTCTTTGTCTGCTGTTTGCAGTTTCTCTTTTGTGTTTTGAATGCATCAGATGAGAGTATAAACTGATTGCTACGTTCTGATGACTAAAATAGTAGGAATGCAATGCAATATTTGATTGAAACTCAAGCAAGACTTAGATACAACAAGTAAACATTTCTTCAAACATTTTAGATGCAAACTCCTCCTTCATTAAAGCATTGAAGTGCAATCTAGAATCTAATGTGATGTATTGCCCAGATAACTATAGTTGACTGTACCCATGCATATAAATGCCTGAAATGAATTGGAACTTATTCAAACATGTCATCTATAGCCAATACACATTTGGCAAACATTTAACCTGCAACCTCTACTTCCTTTGCAATAACAGTGCTATATTGTGACAATGATTGCATAAGCGAATGAATACAATGACATTAGCTATTGATGCAAATTTTAAAAAACCTGGGAAACAATCGCTCTAGCTTCTGAGATTGCAACACTGAATATGTTGGATGAGAATCGCCCTTCAATGAATGATCTTGGCTTCATGAAATTGATCGATCCTGGAGAAGATTAAAGTGTTCTCAATTTGTAATGCCCAGCTGACTGAGGAGCGTGATTCTTCTAACTATAAATACAATTTGTCTATAGTTCAGAAGGTTCCGCCAACAGTTACAAGCCGTCACCTTCAGATAATCATGCCAACACTGGAGATTGTATTTCCTTCAAAATTTACTATTAAAAGTAGCGCTTGGAATATTCATAAATTCACGATTTTTGATATCTGACGGCTGACACCTTTAATGATCCCTGTGATAGCTTGGAATGAGACGGAATCCCAAACATTGGCGACTTTTGAACTTTGTCCTTTTTGATTGATTGATTTTATTCTTTATTTTCCGAGGTCCCTGAGGTCCCTGGATATGCGTTTGCCATCGCTTTTAAATCTCAAGATGAGAAAGGACGCATCCCTTCTTCCACTCGTTCGCTTGGTATTTTAAGAATTATTATTATTAATAAGTATAACACTTGATTTGTGTGGTGAATAATATTAATGTTTTATATAATATTTATAATATCAAGATGATTATAATTATATAATTTTATATCCCATTATAATATGAGTTTATGTTTGAGTTATATATTGCTTTTATATACTTTAATATCCATTATATTATAATTGTCATAATTATAATAATATTTAAATTGTTATTATTTATATTTTTAATATTTATATGGTTGCTTATTTCATTTCAACGTTTGGTTTCATTTATATTTTAGTAATATTATGTTTAATATTTATAATTATAATATTATCTTTGATAATTATAATTATATTAATATATTTCATTTATTCATTTGTATTTTAATGCTTAGTTATTTTTCATATTTTGGTGTCCTATTTTGGGGACATGACAGTTCTCCCCTCCCAAATTTGCTTGTCCTCAAGCAAAAACACCTTAGTACCTTCTAGGATCCTTCTTCTAATCTTTCACTAACGGCACACAGGTTAGTCATGTTTTTAAATGAGAATGTTGTATAATGATTATTCTATTTGAATGCGTATATATATATGAAATATATATCTATCTTTAGATATTCTTTTGTGATGGGGACCTAAGTCACAAGATTCGAATTCGAATTCGAATTCGGCAACATTGAAATTCGGATGAAATTCGGCAAGGAAAAAATTCAAAAAGTATAAAATTTGGATCAAATTCGTCTTATGTAATTTTTTATTTTTTTTAAATATAAAAAATAAACTTAAAATAAGTAAAAAAATAATATTAATATACTATATGTTTAAATATATTAATAAATTTAAACACAAAGCAAAATAAATAATAAATATTTTTATAATTTAAATTTTAAATATTAGTAAATATAAATAATAATTAAATAAAATTATATATTAAATAATAAATATATTGTAATAAAAGTTTTATTTATTTATTTTAAAATATGAAATTTTAACATTATGAATAAAAAACAAAATTAAATAATAACAAATGGACATCCCGGAGAAAGAAACCTGTTATGGACAGAGGCGGCAAGATTCTAGGATTCGGCAAAACACTAGACAACCATAGAATTCCCTTTTTTCATATTTTTCATCAATTAAAAACGTTCCTTCGAAAATGTTATATTCCTTGGATTTCCTTAGGATAGTAGTTTTTGTAATTTACATCTGGTAAAATTATAGTGCTGCGGTAGGACCTAGCAAGACGACCACCGTGAAGAACAGGTACGTGGTGATGTCGGATGAGATCCTAGAAAAATATTTGGAACTGATAGTGGAAGGGGCCCCGATAGTTCGATAGAGGCTGGAGATCGCTAACAAGGTCGTGATAGATATGTCAATAGAAGCCTCGGAGAAATGCATAAAGGAGTGGTGCCGCATGTCCTCAGACATCACCCATTAAAAATAAATAAACCCTAAGAAAAACGCGTTATGATTTTTTTATTAAAAATCTAAAACTATACGAATTTAAACCGAATTTAAACGAATTTCATTTTTTTTTAATAAATTCGACGAATTTCAAATTTCTAGCCGAAAATTCGGCGAATGCTATGACACAGATGGGGACATCACAATTCTCCCTTGCTTGACATTGGTTGTCCTCAAGCAACATGGGGTCTTCTTCCCTTAAGGTTCTTAATCTCGTGATTCTCTTGTTTGGAATTCTTGTCTTATCTTGGGAAGGATTGTAACATTTCGTTACATCTAATCCATTCCCAAGCCTTCTGGACACCTTATTCTTAGGTCTATCTAGCCTTATAACCCTGGAAAGAGATTGCAACATTTCGTTACATTTAATCTCTTCCAGGCCAGCCTTATAACCCTGGAAAGAGATTGTAACGTTTTGTTACATCTAACCTCTTCTAGGTCTTCTGGACACCTTTAGGTCTATCCAGGCTTATAACCCTGGAAAGAGATTGTAACATTTCGTTACATCTAACCTCTTCCAGGTCTTCTGGACACCTTTAGGTCTATCCAGCCTCATAACCCTGGAAAGAGATTGTAACATTTTGTTACATCTAACCTCTTCCAGGTCTTTTGGACACCTTTAGGTCTATCCAACCTTATAACCTTGGAAAGAGATTGTCACATTTCGTTACATCTAACCTCTTCCAGGTCTTCTAGACACCTTTAGGTCTTTCCAGCCTTATAACCTTGGAAAGAGATTGTAACATTTCGTTACATCTAACCTCTTCTAGGTCTTCTGGACACCTTTAGGTCTATCCAGCCTTATAACCTTGGAAAGAAATTGTAACATTTCGTTATATCTAATCTCTTCCAAGTCTTGTGGACACCTTATTCTTAGGTCTATCCAGTCTCTTTGTCTTGGGAAAAGATTGTAACATTTCGTTACATCTAATCTCTTCCCGGTTTTAGGGATACCCTATATCTTGTTGTATCCATAATTTTACACCTTATCCTACAAGTGAATGACTTATTAGCTTATATTGAAAGCAAAAAGAATTACATACAATAGTTAGTTTGTTTCTTGTTCTTATGTATCCCATCTAGCCCTTTTGGTAGGGGTTTCTCTTATCTCATCCGATGCTCCTTCCATTTTATGTAATTGTCCTCTCTTGCATTGGTGATCCTCTCCCCTTGGTTCTTTGCACTTAAAACATTTATTCTTCCTCGTCAATTCTTCTCTTAGTTTGAGCGCTTCCTTGTTGCGGCATTGGTGTCCCTTTCTCCCTGTTTCATTGCAAAAGTAGCGCGCTTTTTCTTTATTATCTTCTCTTGGTAGTTCTTGTTTGGATTGTTGCTTAAATGAGGGGTTCTTAGATTTTTCCTTTGAAGAGTTGGATTCCGCTTTCATGGCCCTTTGAATTGCCTCCCCCACGGTTTGTGGTTCCAAAGGGTTTACTATGTTCTTGATGGATTCCTTGAGTCCTTCAATGAATAGATAGCTAAGCCTTCTTTGGGATAGATTGGGAACCATGACAGCTATCTTTTGGAAGTCATTTGCATAATCCCCCACTGTTCCATGTTGCCTCCGAGACGTCTCTCTTCTAATGGGACTTCTGGACGTCCCCGAGACTTTTAGACGTCCCTCGAATTGGAAGAAACTTCCAAGCATCCCCCTTAAAAATGCAATAAAAAAAGATTTTTTTTTTCTAAAAAACAAAAGTAAAAATTATAAATTATAAATTTTAAAGTATTTTTAAAAGCCTAAAAGGCTAAATCGACCATTCCTTTGACTTTTTCTTCTATATTCATTTTGCTATTTACACAACTGAGCCATGGGCGTCTGAGTTTGGGCGATTGAAAGTTACAGGTATGTAGGTTTTTTTTTGTTTATGCTTTGATGGATGTCCATACCTGTCCCAAAGCTCTGTTTCATGTTGCAACCGCACAGGCAGGTTGGGGTCGAACCATAAAAATGTGCAAGCACGGACAAGGCATGTGAACTATTAGACTGAATGCCTCAAAGAGATGTCATCTCGTGGGATACACTGTTGATTGTAATTATGAATCATGATATGATGATTATGAAATTCAAATTATGAAACATCTAGTTCTCATTCCAATGTCTATCAAGTATATTTTCATTTTGATTTTCAATGTTGACTAGTTCAATGAAATCATTGCAATGTGTTTAAAGTTTAAAGTTTAAACTTTACTTATTCCATAGGCTTCTACAGTTATACATCTTTTTAAAAATAATTTTTCAAGTACTATATGTATTTCAGCACCACCCCCTTGCCGCCCCCAAAACGCGTCCCTTGTCATCTCCCTGTCCCCGTCCCCAAAACCCCGTGGAACACTGAGATATAGTCGTCGCCACTGAGTATTTAACAAAGTGGGTGGAGGCTCGAGCACTGCCAGATAACACTGCACTGAGTACGGCGAGGTTCATGTACGAGCAAATTGTCACAAGGTACGACATCCCAATCCAAATCATGAGCGACAAAGGGGGCCACTTTGTCAATCATGTCATTTGACTAATGACGACAAAGTTCAAAATTTTGCACAACTTTTCCAACTCGTACTACCCAAGAGCGAATGGTCAGGCAGAGTCAACCAACAAGGTACTCGTCTTCGTCATCCACAAGTCGTGCGACATTGGGAAGGCAAACAGGGAAGAAAAGTTACTGACTATACTATGGGCATACCGTACGACCTACAAGGTAACCATTGGCCACACGACGTTCTAGTTGATGTACGACCAGGAAGCAATAGTGCCGGTGGAGTATATGGTGTCAAGCTTACAAATTGCAATGGAGAACTGACTTGGCGATATGGAGAGTTTGAAGGAACGATTGTTTTAGTTGAACTAGCTGGACAAACGACGAGTGCTCGTATAGTGGGCAACAAAGGTAATGTAGAAACAAAGGAAATTTTGGCACGACAAACATCTCTAGCGGGCAAACTTCCAATCGGGGCAGTTAGTCCTAAAATATAACGGCCGTAACGAATTGAAGCTTGGTAAGTTTAAAACAAGGTAGTTGGGGCCATTTAAAATTCACGAAGTTGAAGAAAATGGAGCAATCGAATTGAAGAGATTAGACAAAACTATACTAAAAGATCCTATCAATGGGTCCAAGTTGAAAATATACAAGGAGAGAAGAGAAGAACCAGTTCAAATCAACATGCTCGGATACACAACAAAGGAGGATTGGCTTGTATAGAGGGATGAAATGATGGAAGAAGACTGGGGTGCAGGTGGAAGCCGATATGTTGTAGAAGAAAATTGGGCTGCACTAAGCAGAGAAAAGTTCAACGAGGAAAGACTTGCAAGAAAAAGAGTAGAGGGCACAGTGCCTCGGGTACACAAATATTTGACAAACGCTTTGCTCGGGACGCCCGCCCTCTGGCAACAGGTGTGGGGTCACTGGAAATACCAAGCCCCATACGAGGGCATAAGGAGGGGATACATAGTGTATGAACTCGATGAGGAAGCACAAAAAGGGGAAAAGCAAGAAGAGAGAGACAAGATCATATTGAAACCGATGAAGAAGAATGGTGGGACAACGAAGAATGGAATGCTTATTCAGAAAAAATTGGATTGTGCCTCAAAGCAGTAATAATGACAAAAGACACTTTCATTTTTACCGTCGACGGATACAGCGATGATTTAATAAAATATGTGAGGGAAAATAATATGAAGATGTCGAAGGTGGTGACATCAGACGAATTATGGCAGGTCATGCCCAAACTAGGTGGACCACCAATGGTGAATGGAGAGAGTGTCACGTGGTATTAATAGTACGATGGACGATACATGGACAAAAGTTTCGAAGGTATAGGGCTTGCTCCCTTAGTAGATAAAATATTTGATTTAAAATTTATGGGTACTTGCTGCGAAGAGGAATGCTATAAGCGGCTCCCATTCACTTGCAACTGGCATTATGCATCGGTGTTAAAAGTTTGGAAAGGCGATGAAGTAAGGGGTTCCAAGAGAAAAAATAAAGAGGAAGGAAAAAATAAAGAGTTGAAAATAGAAAAAGTGAAGGAGAAAAGGAGAAAAGGAGAAAGTGGGAAAATAAAAGAGAAAATGGAAAAAGAGAAGTGAAAAATGAAAAAATGATATAAAAATGGAGTTAGAAAAAATAGAAAAATTCAAAAATAAAAAAATGAGAGAAGGAAGTAATAAAATAAAGTTGAAAAAATCAAAAGTGAAGAAATTAAAAATTCAAGTGTGGAAAAAAAAAAATAATAATAAAAAATTGGAAAGCCATCAGAAAGGTTGCACGACCTAAAAAGAAAGGGCAATATATACAAAGCAAAACTCAAACCCTTAGTATTCGACATCGGGGATAGACGGTGAAAAAGAAAACCATGAAGTAGTAGGGGAAGAAGCGAAACCGTACAACAGTCACATGCCGTATAAAGGAATCAAGGGCAGATTGTACGAAAGCTCGTACGGAAAAGAGGAATGAACGAAGGAAAGGAAGATTATATGACACTCAGCAAGATCGCACGACACAAGGTAGGCCCAACCATAGGACATAAATCTGAACGTATGGTGAACAATAGCATTTGTACGACATGTGACCTGGTGAAGAGTTTGGTGTGCGGCGGCACCAGAACGGAAGGTTGCATAGAAAGGAAAAGACGCACAAGTGTAGTATGACATATGGGGGAGATTCTGCATAGTATGACGATAGAAGTTCAGCGTACGGTAATAGTGATGCAGCATACGACAACAAGAAATCAATAGCTGTACGACAAGGAGTGATCAGGGATGTGCAGAAAAAGGTACAGTTGATTGTACGGAGGAAAAGTCAAGCTTACACTATTGGGAAAACGTCAAACACAATACATTGTTCACAAGCCAACTCAAATTCAAAGAGCTAATAGTTATTACAACCATCTAAGGAGTACAATTAATTGGCGTGGAGTCTGAGAAGAAGGAATACTTAATTTGCATCAAAGAAGTCATCGCTAGAGAAAACTTGCTAACATGGACAAAGGGAATAAAGTCGTACAGTACAAGCCGAAAATTGCATCGGCTAAGAAGAAGAAGATGAACATAGACACTGGAGTTGACGCCATGACCTGGGAGAATCTAACTAGCAATGAGCGCAAACAATGGTGGATGAGTACGCAGGACGACCACGTCCTCAAGATTTCCCTCAGACACGCTCAAGTGGACAAGGTGGTCTTATTACCATTTTTCAATGCTCGAGAGTTTGAGCCCTACCTGAAGGTAATGGTGGAGAATTATTGCAAGCATTCACACAGGTTGATACTAGAGTATAGAGGATGCACAGTTACAGTATCATACTGGCCATAGGACTTCTCTAGGGTATTTGACATTCCAGCAACAGGAACAGGAGTCAACAAACTAGGCAAGATGACATGACAACATAAGGAGGTAGTCATGAGGAGAGTTTGTAGAAGTGACCTAACTCAGCAAGAAAAAAATAGTATCTGGAATGCTGGCAATTAGGGACTACGGAAGAACTTCCTTGCTACGCCAGAATGGAAGTGCCTCTTATATTTTTTGAAATGTAGGTTGATGGGGGCTAGTCGAGCATCAGATGTGGCAATCTGGATGGTAGACTATATGGTGGGACTTAGCATGGGCAAAGTATACAACTAGTCACGGCTACTTTTAGATGGGATCAAGGAATTCTTGGTGTAGACGCACAAGGCGTTTTATATGACAACACGCAATAGCACTTGTCCTCGATGCCATTCATACACAAGTTTCGACAGATAGACGGAGAAGGCTTGAACCATTGATGCACTTGGACCTAGGGTTGCCTACCATGTTCTATTAGACAAAATTGTATATCAATGAGGGGGTAGAAGAATCTTCACAACCAAGAAAAAGGAAGCAAAGGGAAGCATCAGTGGAAAAGGAAGTATCGGTTGAGAGTGAGGAAGAGGATGAGGAGCCAATTGACCTATTGTTGTACCCAAAACCAAAAATTTTGCTTCACTAAGGCATTTTGCTTAATTGAGTCTTAATCTTGTTTAAGTGATGTCAGAAGGTCATTTTTGGGCTTTTTAAATATGGATTTGGTGTTAGTTTCATGTCAGTCTGTTACTCAGGAAATTCAAGAAAAGTGAAAATCTGAAGGAAAATCATCAAAATATTCTCTCTGAAGAGGGGAGCACATTTTCAAAAGGGCGCCCTATCTTTTAGGGGCCTAGATCCTGTTTTTAGGGTTTGTCACCTCCAGCAGGCATTTGTCCGGCATCATGTCAGCTTCACAATGGACTATCAAGCTTGTCAAACGGACTTGTTTTGTGCAAGTTACAGAAGATATAGCGCAAAACTAGAGGAAAGTCAAAATTGGCTAACACTAGAAAAAGGAGCAGCTTTTGAGAAAGGCGCCCATCTTTTTGGGGTGTCAAATGAAGGTTTTTGACTAAATGCCACCCAAGATGTTTATCTCACATTTGTTCAAGCTTTGCAACGCATCTGTCAGTGGGTGAATCTTAGTTGCAGAAGTGCCTGAACCAGAGGTCAAACATAGGGTCAAATCTTAGTCAAATTATCAAAGAAAAAGCAAAAGAGCACATTTTTAGAAAGGCGCCTGAGCTTTTCAAGCCTTTAATGCCTTCTTTTTGATGTTCTCAGATATTCAGCTTCTCCGTGTTACATTCAGCTTTCCGTTGCCTGTCTCCGTCAGATCAGAAGATGACCTGTCAGCCTGCAGTCGGAGTTTTAATGTTACTTTGGTTAGTTCCAGAAATGGCCAAGTCTGGAGGAAAAAGAGCAACTTTTCAAAAAGGCGCCCTTGATTTTCACCCCTCAGATGATGTTTTCTGGAGAAGTGTGCCTTTGCAGCTGTCATGTCGAATGAGGTCAACTCCGCAATGAACCTGTGATCCAGTCCTGAAAATTGGTCAATCAGAAGTTATGAAGGATTTGTTTTTTCCCTTTGTACGAGATAGAGATGAGAAAATTTGACTAAGTCTGAGAAAAAGAGCAGTTTTTGAAAAGGGCGCTTGGATTTTTGACCTTCAGATCTTAGTTTTATGATGTTCAGTCTCAAGGTACCTTTTGATCAGTTTTTGTCCTACTCTGCGATGCATCTGTCAGCCAGCCAATCGGTGGAGTCAGTCAGCCAGTGTCAGAGGATGAACAGAGGTCCCAAAAGAGGTTTAAATCCAAATTTTCATCAAAATTGGCTAAGTCTGGAAAACGCCTAGAGAGGTCAAAGTTGATTTTTTGAAAGAAGTTGACTAGTGCGCCCTAACTTGAGTTCTGACTCCAGTTAGACTGAACGATTTCTGGGTTGTCATCTCCAGTTCACATTTTGGCATGTTGAGTGTTCTTTCAGTTTGCATGTCGAGTTAACTTGTTTGCATGTTCACTTAACTGAAGTGCATGTTTGAAAATCAACTTAAGTTTGCATGCATGGCGCATTAGTTGAAGTTGTGAAGATTTTGTGAAGTTGACGCTTCACTTTTTACTTCAGTTTCTAAAAGGGACGCTTTAGTTCTTAAAGCATGAATTTTAAAGCATGTGAAGTATGGCGAATTCAATATGAATTGTCAACTGAAGTGAAATTCGCATGATGCTTTAAATAGAATTTTGCAACTGAAGTCTAAATATGGCGACTTTAGTCCTTAAGCATGGTGCTTTATTTAGCTCATTTTAGTTTCAGTTAACTAAATTGAGGTCCAATCACAAGCCAAGCGCAATTTTCAAGGTTGCATGCACTTCTTACGATTTTTGGTGATGAAACTCTATTTATTCAAGTTTAGGCGTCCATTATTTCTTCATCACAAGCTTAGAAATATACATTCTTCTTGAGTAAGCAGCAATTTAAAGGTGCTACAGGTGTCAGAATTTAGCGTTCTTCATAGCAACGGATTCAGATTGTGCAGAGGAAGAAGATTCCAGACTTTGTTTTCAGTTTGCATGTAGGTTTCATCGAATTCTAGAATGAGATAGGCGAATTCTACAGAAGCAGAGCAAATAAAACCTTCTTTCTTCTGTCTTATTTCTTCTATTTCTCATCTTAGGTACTTTCTTCGCATGTCAAAGAAATTCAACATATTTTCAAAATTTGATCATATGGGTTCGCATACTTCAGTATTTGCAGCAAAACCCATGTCTTAGATTTTTTCAAGAAAATTGCCCCATAGTCTTCATTCTAAAGCTTTGTGCTTTTTTCCGAGAATTTCTTTGCATGTGGGCCTAAAACACATTTTTTCGAGAATCAAACTTTCTGGGTTGTCTTAGAATTTAATTCTACACAAAACCCATGTTTCAGAAAAATTTCAAATTTTTTTCCCGCCATAGGCTATTTTTAGCCTTGTCTAGAGATTTTCAGTTTTTCCAGAAAGTTGTTCAAGTATATCCGACTTTACAGTCAAAAGTCTTCATTTTCAAAATGCAGTTCAATCTCATTGATTATAAGACCAAATCGGCTCTTATGCATAATTTTGTCAGAACTTCAGATACAAACTTAAATCATGTTTATCCAGTGGTTAATTTGAGCAGTCTGGAGGGTGTTAGCAGCAATTTATTGAGGAATCTTGAGCATTCCGGATTGCTGGCAGCGGCATCTATTCCTGTTACCACTTTCGATCTTGAGTTCGTTCTTGCTTGTATCAAGCATTATGACTCGTCTTCATGACAAATCAGATCAGCTGATGGGAGGATTATCTGCAGTCTCAAACCGAAGGATATAGAGAAATGTTTTGCTATTCCTCCTCATTCTAATAATTTCACTATGGTTATTGAGGCCTGTGAGAAGATATGGGATGGAGATCGAGAACGTTCGCAGAGAAAAGTGGCTCAGAGATGGCTGAAAGTTCAAAAGACTAATATGCCTAAAAAGATTGGTCGTGGTGAATTCAAGGATGAGGTTGCTGTTTTGATGACTTTGCTCAATCAAGTTACAGGTCAAGAGGATGCTAGCACTTTCCGATCATGGATGTTTTATCTTATTTCCAGAATTCTTGATGGCACAGAACATATTGACTGGGCTATGTTGATTAGTGATTGCTTACATCAACAGATTACCGATTTTCTCAAGTTTCATGAGTTTCATATGATATCTTACTTGGTCTACTTAGTTGCATTCCAAGGCAGTTACAAGCATCTAAAAACTAATGGCACTCTTGGTGTTCAACATGTTCATGAGTACTATTCTCAGTTGGAGTTTTCTAAGTTTGAACAAGATTTCCGAGCAGTGAATGATCACTTTTCTATGAGGACAGTCAAAGATCTTGATAATGAAATGCGTATTTGTATTTTTGCCGAGGCAAAATCAGGGATGGAGACTTGGGCGGATTGGTTTATCCAATTCCCTACTTTCACATACATCCAGGTTTATGGATATGTTGGAGAGCCTCTGATGTTGCCGAGGTATTCTTCAGACAAGATCATCTTCATGAAGTTTCTCAGACAAATGCGACATGTTCATTTCTTTCTTCGCAGTCATCATAAGACTGCGGCTACTTTTCCATTTGGATTGGGAATTTTCACATGCAGCACGGCAACGGATGCCAAGCATATGTCAACCGAGATAGAAAGATTCAAGCTTAAAACTCATACTGAGAGGCGTTCCTATGATCCTTTGGGTCATTATGCAGACAGGTTAGAGTGCGGGATTGCACATAAGCCAGCACTTGAAGATTTCTGGGCTAATTGTGAGGATGAATTCAAGGTTCGTCGTCGTCACTATTGTAGACTCACTATCGCTCAGCTCTCTGATTACTTATTAGAGGATGTTGATGGTTTATCAGATGATGATGGAGAAGTTCTTCTCAATTCATATGCCAAAGATCAAATTGCTCGGCAGCCACTTCGCTCACCAGATTGGTATGCTAAAGAGAATACTTCTATTGAGGAGGTGTCTAAATCGGTTATCAAGACCAGCAAGCAATTCTTGGAGAGTAAACGGAGGTGAAAGTCAGTTCTTGTGATAGAGCCGCCAGAGAATTTTTCTTCATTGCCTTCTACTTCGAGGTCAAGGCCTCGGGTCAAGGCTATTGTGATTCCTCCTGAAGGAGTTAGACTCAGTGGAAACATGGGAAAGAGGACTACTGGTAAAAGGAAGCAGAAGCAAGTTGAGAATGTACCTGAGATTCCAGTAGAGACGGTCATTCAGGCTGAGCCTCACGTTTCATCTCCTAGTTTACCACATGTGCAACCTATTGACATAGATTCAGAGCCTGAGATACCAATTCGAGTAGGATTGGAGACAACTAAACCACCACAGGTTGATACATCAGGGACAGTTCTCCTCGAATTGATAATATTGTTCAGTCTTGTTGGCTCGAGAGGTCTTTGGGGAGACAGAGGCGAGAACCTTCATATAACCTTGATTTATCTGAGTTCGGTGAACCTTATCAGAGAAGGTCGAACAAGAAGATTAAGAAACAGGTGCATATTGAGAAGACTCCAGAATCAGAGATTGTTATAGAAGTTGCTATTCCTCCAGAGGGAAAGAACCTAGATGAAGTCGAAGTTGGTGACTTTACTTTCGCTAAGGCAAATCTTGGCAGGACCACTCGAGACACAGACGTGAGCCTTCTTAAGATTGTCACCAATAATCTTGAAGAACGCATCATGAAGGATGGAGAGGATAAGGCATTGCTTAAGGCTGAAAATAGTCAACTTCGTCAGTATATCTCTGATCTTGTTCACGGAAATTCAAGTAGAGCACCTGTTCTTCCTCAGAATACACCTGCAGAACAATGAAAGCTGGATGAGTTAGTCAGTCATGGCAGACTTTTGGATAACTGGATTGAAAGCTTAGTCATTACAGGTCAATGTCTTCTTACGGATTTGTATCAATTGAGGAGTGACGCACATAAACTTCGTCAAGGTATTCAGTTGCTCGAGGTTTCAGTTGCAGAGAGTTTAGCCAAGGATCGAGTTCTTGTGTCCCAGTTGTCTGTTGCATATGATGCCTTGGAGGTTGATGAAGATCAAGAGAAAGTTTTTACTTGGAGGGAGCAGCACCTTTTCAAAATGGAGATATGTGAAAAGGTTTCTACCAAGTTGTTTTCAATGAAAGATGATGTTGTTGGAGCTCTTGCGCTTGTTAGTGGTTTTGTTGTTCAGATTCTGTGTTGTTATCTTCTTGAAGATGGCACGTATATTGCACTTAATGAACTACAAGCTGAGTTCGAAAAGCTGGTTCGTGATAGCCTTGAAGGAGATCCTGTGGCGGCTAAGTTGGAGAATATTTCAGTTATTTCAGCTAGTTTCAGAAAGGCGACTGAAGATGTCAGAGAATGCATGCATACAGTCAAGGAAAGTGACAAAGAAACTAAGAAACAGATTGTTGTTTTGGATAGCATCAAAGTGCCAGAAGACAGAGAGATTGATGAGTTCTTGGTCGAAGTATTAGACCAAGATGACATGGAGTGATCTGCCAGTTGGAACCTGCAGTTAATTTCGAGGGTTGAGTCATGAGCAACAGTTAACTCGACTTTCAGTCTTGAGTTCACTTGCTGACTTCATACATGCTTATCTCTTCCTTGGGATTATCTTCACAGGAGTTAGGGTTAGGGTTTCCAGTTAACTGAAGGTAGTGTCCAGTTAACTTTGCTTTAAATAAAGACGTGCATGCTTGCACATTGTCCATTTAGGTTGGATGTTTCGGTTAACTGATGGTAGTTTTCCAGTTAACTGTATAGTTTACTTTATTAGGGTTTAGCAATAAATCTTGCATGCATTGCAAGACTGAAGTTGACTCAAGGTGATTTTAGGGTTCCCTACACCTTCGATGTCTATAAATAAGAGCTTTTGCTCGGTAGCCTATATAACTTTGCGAGAAATATATGTTGTGCCTACCTTGCCTTCAATATTGCTTTCGTTACGTATCGTTTCATCGCGTTTTGCTATTATGATGAATTGTTATGCCACATAGGGTTTCATGCAATTGTGATGGTGAATTCTTTCCATAGTTAGATCAAATCTGTTTTGTGTTCAATAAACTTGTCCAGATTGAGCTGATAGATGCGCCACCTTGCCTTCAAGTTGAGAATCTGTTCTTGTTTATCGTATGGTGTTTTGTGAATAATAAACTTGTTTAGATTGAGCTGATAGATGTGCCACCTTGCCTTCAAGTTGAGAATCTTGTTGATGTGTTTTTCGTGACCGCACCAAACAGTGGAACAAAGTTTCCCAACGGATACCCTATTCCCTCTTGAACAAAGTATTCAACATGCTAAGATTGCGAGTAAGATCATGTTTTCAACTCCAAGGTTCCTTTAATGCGAATAGGCTCAGTTTGGTTGATGTGTTTTGCTGTGTTCTTACGAGGGGACTTACGCAATTGTTCAGGGTTCTTGCAGTTAACAGTCGGTGTATGCTTTGAAAGGGACTCTTGCGTGTATGATTTGGCAATATAGTTCGTTTTCCTAAAACTAATCAGAAATATGCGGAAAGCAAAGAGTATAGGGCCTAAGAAACTTATGTTCTATTCTAAATGCAGGATATGTGGAGCTTCGTTTCAATAGACTTCAACCAAATTTCACCTAGCCTCACGTCGGACAGCCTCAGTAAAATTGGTGCAATCTTCAAAGGGATAGCAAAGGATGTTCAAATTATGACTTAGCATACGTACACCATCACAACGACGCATATAAGTATACACATCACAATTGAAGTTAAACTCAAGATAATTTCTAGTCGACCACGCAAGGCGAACTTATCATCAACAAGCCGCTAGTGGTATGGAATAAAGTGAAGCTACCTCAATAAAACACCACACATCAAAATAAACTACTTGCATGAAAATTAAGCTACTTGGATTCGAAAGGAAGAAGAGACCTTGCTAGCTATCCATGACAAGACGAATTCCACCATCAATGAAAAGATCTATTATCATGAAAAGTGTTACACAACAATCTCCACAAAAGTTTTCAAAGGGAAAACTTTCTTTCTTCTCCAATATGCAAAATGTCTACAATGCTCTACTATGCTCTACTCTCTAGTTCTAGCTCTAATGCTAATGTCCAATCTCTAATGTCTACTTGTCTACTATGTTACAAATGAGAGGACTCCTTTATATAGCTGGCCAAGTCCAATGGACGGCTCAGATTACAATCAAATGAAGGTCTCAGATTAAGCCACATCAGCCCTAACCCTAAAAAACTGCCAGAATAGGGAGTGGTACAATAAATGAATCAAAAGATTCCCACTCACTCGAGAAATAGTAAAAGGCTGATAAATGCCCTGTCGGTCTTCTAGAAGATCCTCGTCCGGCGTGTGTTCCCATTGTCGCTATGCAAACTTGCAAACTCAACAAATCTGCCAAGCACAGCCTCAACTTCCTGAACTGAAATGGGTGGAACACAATCTAGCTGAAACTCTAACACCGTGACTGAATGCTCGTGCCTCGTACAAGACTTTCTCCAAGCAATCAAAGAATCCTGTGTGTTCTGAATCAAGGTGGAGAAGGTAGAAGTATTCTCGAAATCATCTTGTACAAAGGTCTTAACATCTGAAAGGAAAGGCACCAGCAAACCCCTCAAATTATCAACATTTACTTCATCTGGATTCAACCGCCTAGCAAATATGGCCTCAAAGGTATTCTGAACTCCATCAATGATATTGGCCATGGCCTTATGTACCCTGGCTGAATCCGCCTGTGCCGCGTCGAAGAAGCCACGTCCCGTGATTGCTGAGGAATACCATCTAGAGAAATCGTATCGGTCATTCTCCTGAATGACACCTCCGTAAATCAGCAATCGCAACGGAACATGCCTCAATGCTTCAAGACGTTGAATTACTTTACTCTGATAGAAAGAAGCATCGCCCCAAGCATGATCAACCGCCTCCATCCGTGCTAAAATACCAGAGGCCTGCTGAAAAGCAAAAGCAAGGTCCTCCATAAAATTCTCTATCTCAGCACGAACTCCTGTGACCCACTTATCCGCCTCCTGTGCCATTTTTCCTAACTCTACCAAGCCACTGATCGACTCCCTGGGTATCTTTGCTAGAGGCTCTATCACCGGAATATCCTGCCCTCGAGAACGAGACAACTGCTGTACATATCCGATTAAAGCCTTGTGTTCTCTTTTCAACCTTTTGTATTTTCCTTCCTTCTTGAATAATCTGTCTTTGAGGGCAAGATAGGAGTTATCACACTCCTCTACGATCTGTGCACCAGTGGGGCATCCTAAATCCAAAGTCGTGACCACATAATTCTCAGGCACTGCTTCATTTCGGTCACAATCAACTTGAGGCACGACAACGTGAAGAGTACGGGAACCATCCTCTTCAGTGGATATCTTCGAAAATTTTCTTGCTTTCTTCTTTTGTGGAGGTGCACTGATCCTGTTCAAAAATTCTTCCATCTCAACTGCTGGATCAATCTCCTCGCTGGGGCTTCTTCTCATTCTATCCTTGAGCCAATCAGGCACATCATACTGTATATCGAAGGGCTGCTGTTCTTGTGCCTCTACTTCTCGAACTTGCTCAACCTCTTCATCATTCTGGCGAGGTTCATCGTCCTCAAGTGGCTGAGTATCTCCTGACACTATATCATCATCATCATTCATAGCCACCTCTAACTCCTGTTGAAACTGAGGGTCAGTAATAGTCCCCTCATCATCCTGCTGATCAGCCCTAACAGGTGCGTTGACGCTCTGGCCAACCGACTCTCTCCGTGGAGGCTGAACATTATCCTGTACCACTTGCACCTGATTCAATGTATTCCTCTGATCAGCAAACAAAGATACCTCCTGTATACTTGGAGAACGTGTCTCCAATGGTGATGCAACTGTGACTCGTGGAGGTTCTGGCTGAGTAGGCTCCTGTAGAACTAGCTCTTTCTTTTTGGATTCCGGACCTCGTGTGATCTGTTTCTTTCTGCCAGTAGTGGGTGTCCTGTGATCTCCCATCATATTGTAAGTCAAAGCAATTGACCTACTCTTCAATCTGCTTACACGCCTATCAGCCCATGCCCTAGTAAATTTCAGGACAGGAATAGAAAGTGTATCTAAATCAGCAATCTCAGGTTCTGACCAATTTGGAGGTGGAAGTGGAGTATCCCTCACTGCTGCATAATCCGGATGAACAACATCCATATCTTCGTTCACTTGGTCTGGAACCGGAACAATTTCACACTCCCTGATCAAAGTAATCGGCAACCGAGAGAACATTCTCTTCCTTACTTCAATCTCATCAGCTGCATCAACCCAATAATCCTCAATAGTGGCCTTATGTTTAAACTCCTCTGACAGTACCCATTTGATGTTATGATGTGGGTCGTAGTGCTGTCGGCTGGTGTGATATGAGAAATGATAAAATTGAAGTTCACTTTCAGCCTCTCTAGCTGCCTGTATTGAGGGACACACCTCATCCGAGTTGCCCATGACAATTGGAAATTCTATACCTCCCTTCTTTTTCTTCTGGATCTTATCAAAGGCAAGCAATTGCCTAGATATCTCTAGCATTAAAATTCTATCTGTTGGGTACTTAGGCAGCCTATATGGGTATGATGAAAAACCTTGCAGCCTAATGTAAGAAAACCTTGGAAACTGTATGAACCAGCACCCATACCTTTCAATCAATTCCTGGGCATCCCTCAAGATTCTGTGATGTAACCGCTCCTGAAGCAATCTCGTGATATACATGGTGAAGGCATCGTTGACACGCTTGTAGTGAGTTGTGCTCGCCAAATGCAACTGCGGACAAGCATCATATATTTTAAACTGGTGGGAGCCACAACCGACAGGTTCCTTCTAAGAGATCCCTCTGTACTTTCTCATACGTGCCAACATATAGATGATGTAAGAGCTCATGTAAAACGTCTTTGTCCTTCGGAGGCCCAGGAGCTGCTCATGCAAATTATCACTTATCATCTCGGCCCAATTGACATAATCTTTCCCTTCCAGCACGAGGTTGATGTAGTAAAACATCCAAGGCTCAAAAATGAATGATTGTGCACAACCACCAACTCTGCTCAGCATCATAATGAGATCACAGTATTCTTGTTTCAAGTCCTTCGCTATGATCTGCTTCGGCAACTTCGTTCGAGAAGGCTTGGGAGTGCTCATCGTGTTAATTGTCTCCATGCATCGCTCAAAAGCAGAAGCATACATCCGTTCAGCTCGCTCTCTGGATTTGTAAATCATACTCCTGTGCACCAGGCTCCCTGTTGGAACCCTGATGGTTCTCAATTCGAAACCCTAACTGAGGTTTTGTTCTTTTCGCAAGTTTTGGTTTTTTTGTGTTTTTGATGAGTTTTTCAGACAAAATGGAAAGCTACGATTTTCCTTCTAAAATGCTAATAAATTCAAATAAATTCAAAACTTCATACAATAAGCTCAAATATGCTCAGAGAACATGGGCGCACCATTATATTATTTTTTTAGAGCTTTTACAATACCAAAATCTGAATAAAGAATGAAATACATGAAATTTTATTGAAGAACCTGGATGGCGGCTGTAGCAGCAATAAATGCATGAAGAAAATAATAATCCACTTTGCTCTCCAGTCACAGGCAAGAAACAATCTCCAGTACCAAGGCGCCCAAGTTACAATCACCAGAAACTGAAGAATATATGCGTTCCTCTGGAGAAGAGAAAGTACGGCCCTGGAAGTACAGAAAAGTACGGCCTGCTGCAGCAATAAATGACAAAGTACGGCTCCTTGGGAAATGTGCCAACACTCTGAAGAATGATCTCTGATGAAGTCGCCTTTATTGGCTGATGAATAACTCTGTAAATCTCCGTCTGAATAGATGAATAAGCACAATCTGTGACCTCTGTGTGAAATCACCAGGTGCAAGCTTCAGCTGGTATTGCACAGCCTCAGTCTGCCTAATCTCTGAAGAGTTTTCGTTCTCCAGAAACGTCTGTCTGCCAGAAACCCTAGGGTTTGCAAACTCCAATGCTCAGAGCAAAAAGACAAAAGTCGAATAATAATCTTATAATGGTTCGATTTTGCCTTGAGTGAAAATATATTTGCCTTTGAAAAGTTCGACCCAAACTCCTTTAAAAATAATCATTTTATAAATGATTTAATACGCCTTTTTGAACTTAGGAGAAATAACAATAATTAAATGACGCCTTATTTAATGAATAATATTTATTCATTAAGTCAAAATAAATCACTTTATTATAAAGTATTAAAATACTTTATAATATATCATTTAATCACTTAATATTTAAATATATTAATAAAGTGACTTTATTATAAAGTCAAAATATTAAATATTTAATAAATCATTAAATAATCCTTATTTCTCCGTCTGGTCACCAAACTGAATAACTGGGTCGACTCTGAGCTGAATAGTTGAACTAGGTGCCCTGCCCAAAATAGCAGCTTCCGTCTGACCTAACTTTCTAAAAATAGAAAGTTCCTGAAAATGCACTCCGAAAGATTCTGCGAAGGCCCAACCTGACACAACTGCAAAACTGGAGCTACCAAACACTGAGTAACTGCCCCAGATGATCCTCTGCACACTCCTGTCAGCCTACGAGGATCGAATAATAGGCTAACCTCGTCACCAGCTGCGCTGACTAGGATGGGTACATCACAGTCCGCCCTCCCTGAAATTGCTTGTCCTCAAGCAATCTCAACTCTGGATGCTGTAAGATCTCCTCTGACTCCCATGTAGCATCCTCAACTGGTAAATCTCTCCACTTGACCAGATATTCCCTGATCACACGCCTCTGTAGGTGTCTCTCTCTCATCTCGAGGATGGCCTCAGGTACTAGTATCAGTTTCCTTTCGTCATCAAGGGGTGGCAAAACTGGAGAGGGTATCACATGCTGACCCAATGCCTTTTTCAGGCGAGAAACGTGAAATACATTATGGACCTTGCTATCAGCTGGCAAGTCCAACTCATAAGCAACCTCGCCCACTCGTCTGACAACACGAAATGGACCATAGTAGTGAGGTTTTAGTTTCTCTGCCCCACTCTTCCGCAGAGTAGACTGACGATACGGCTGCAACATGAGGTACACCATATCACCCACCTCAAAAGTACGCTCAACCCTCTTCTGATCAGCATACTGCTTCTGTTGGTTCTGTGCCCGCTGGATATTGTCTCAGAGAGGCCTCAAAATGTCCTGCTGACTCTGCATCATATCCCCTGCACTCGGCACTCTACTGTCGCTCAATATCAAATCCAGAAGGTTGGGCGCCTCATACCCATACAAAGCCATAAAGGGTGTCATCTGTATCGTCATATGGCGAGTCGAATTATAACAATACTCGCATAAGTAAATCCATCTCACCCAAGCTCTCTGCTGACCAGCTATATAATTACGCAGATAACCCTCCACCCACTTATTGACTATCTCTGTCTGTCCATCTGTCTGCGGATGGTAGCTGGTACTCGGTGTCAGTTCGGTCCCACAAAGCCTGAACAACTCCTGCCAAAAGTTGCTCATGAACCGACTGTCTCTATCGCTGACTATCGTGATGCGAGGCAATCCCATGCGGCGAATACTACGAAAAATAACTCTGGCGATGCGATGTGAAAGTAGTATTGTCGAGGAAAAGTATAGCGTATTTAGTCAGCAGATCAGCCACTATGTAGATGCAATCTTTACCCTAGGCTTTCGGCAAACCCGTGATAAAGTCCATCGATAAACACTCCCACTTCCTGTCAGGTATCGGAAGTGGCTGGAGCAATCCAGCAGGATAAGTGTGCTCCTGCTTGTTCTGCTGGCACACAGAACACTCACGGACATACTGTAATACATCAGTTTTCAGCCCTTTCCAAGTAAACCGTTCTCGAACCATTTTGTATGTCTTATAGTACCCGGGATGGCCCGCCATAGGAAGGTCGTGAAAGGCTCTCAAAACTGTAATCCGCACCTCAGAGTCAGGAACCAATAGAATCCGCCCCTTGTAAATGATCAAGTCATCTACAATAGTATACCTGTCGTCCTGCTCTGTCCTGTCAACAATGCTAGAAGCCCATGGGTTCTTAGCATACTCAGCAATAATCCGGTGCCTCCAATCCTCTGTGATCTGTGCCAAAGCATTCAACTGAGGTCTGCGAGACAAAGCGTCAGCTACGACATTCTGCTTCCCCTTAATGAAGGTGATATCAAAGTCATACAACTGCAGTTTACTGACCCATTTTTGCTGCCTCTCATTCAAGTCTCGCTGTCCAAGGAAATGTTTGTTTGTTATGATGCATTAGAACAACTGAATTGCTGCGCCTACCAGTCTTTACTGAACAGCCAATGCATAATGGCTAACATCTCCTTGTCATAAATACTTGGAGAATCTCGGGACCCTCGGTTTCACCTTCGAATGCAGGATGTGGCTCTACATCAAAAGCGACACGATGCCACTCTCACGAAGCATCCGCGAGTAAATCAAATGACTTAGTAAAATTCGAAATGCTGCTTGCCGGTATGAAGTCATGATCACCTTGAACATCAAAAGCACTCACTACGCTGTGGTGACAAGTAAAGCCTCCTTCTTAAAATCAAGTCGGTAAAGAGTGCTGGCGTGGCTGATGAGAACCACTAACAAATCTCTGTAGAATGCACACAGCGAAAAGTGAAGCCTCGGCTGCGTGGGTTCTCGGGTAGCGGCCACTCAACTATGGCTACCGGACCCACCGGAGGTCCGCCGCCTCCCTTAGCGCGATGATGTACTTTGAGGATATAACAACTCCTCCATACCGAGCTCACAATTGGATTCCTTAGCATAGAACGACTCGTCTGCTAAGATACCCAAGACTGCATCCAAATGAGCCAAATGCTCATCCCATGACCTGCTATAAACCAAAATGTCGTCGAAGAAGACTAACACAAATCTCCTCAACTGAGAACTGAAAACCCTGTTCATAATCGCCTGAAAGGTGGCAGGTGCATTAGTTAACCCGAAGGGCATAACCAAGAACTCAAAGTGACCGCAATGACACCTAAAAGCGGTTTTCTCAATATCCTGCTCCCTCATCTGAATCTGGTGATACCCCGATCTCAAATCTATCTTCGTAAAGAAGACAGCTCCGTGCAACTCATCAATCAACTCATCAATGCGTGGAATAGGGTACTGTTCTTAATTGTTCTTTTGTTGAGCTGCACGTAATCGATACACATCCGAAGTGATCCGTCCTTCTTCACCAATACAACCGATGAAGCGAAAGGAGACTTGCTAGGTCTGATATGGCCCATAGCTAACAACTCATTAATGGTCTTCTCTATCTCATCCTTGAGTCGTTTTGGATGTCGGTAGGGAGTGATCATAACGGGCTTCGCGCCCTCCTCCAACTCAATAATATGCTCCGTACCTCTGTCTGGAGGTCTACTAGGTGGGATGTCACTAAACACTTTGGAGTGTTTAGTCCTCAAGATCTGAATGTTAGGGTGGTACTCACCCTTCTGCGGCTCTTGCTGGGCTGGCATCAACATGCACTCAGCCGCCCAGTCAACCATATCATGACGAATGAGCCTCTCCATCCGTCTGAATGAAACCATCCTCAGATTACTGTCCCGAATCGCCTTGATGACATGTGGTCTCTCGTCAACCTTGAATTTCATCTCCATATCACGTAGGTTGAGCGTGAACTCACCCAAATCATGCAACCATGCCATCCCTAATACCACATCTGTATCTCCCATATTAACAACATAGAATTCAGTCTTGAATTCATAGTTGTTCAATCTCATCGGAAGATCAGTAATCTTTCGGTCCTGAAGTATATCAGAGTAAAGCCCACCTTGACTCGAATACCCTCGGCTTTACATGCGGATGCCATGCCTCTCCACTAAACGTGCATCAATAAAATTGTGTGTAGCACCAGTATCCAACAATGTGATCACCTTCTGACCTGCTAAGAGCCCACGAAGTCGAAACGACCCATCTCTCTGAAGGCTAGTCAGATGGGCTTTCTGTAGCTTCCTTCCACCTTCATGTTCACCCTCATTTTCGGACCTCTCATCATCTGAAGGCTCGGAATCAGCTTGCTGGTCTGACAGATCAGATTGCTCTTCGCCCTCGTAAAACCATTCCATTTGATTATTTTTGACCTTCGGACGAAGTGGGCATATATGCTTTTCATCATAGGGTGCCTTGCACCAAAAACATAACTTTTTCTTACGCAATTCATTCAACGTTTCCCTGTCAAATGGTGGTGCATTCTGTCTCTTAGGATCCGGTTGATCCTTTCTCCTGTCAAAAGGCTTATTCCTGTCATTGTTTGTATCAAAAGGCCTATTGGGCCTCGTGTATGGTGTTGACCCTGAATTGAACTTGCTGCGAGGTGCGGCAAGCTCCATGCTTCGTGCCTTTCTCATGGCCTCCTGAAGTGTAGGAGGGTCAAAAGCCTTGACCCAACCTCTCATAGGTTCTGTCAAACCCTCAACGAAGAGTATGATGAGTCTCCGTTCTGAAATCCCTGTCACCATGAATGCCACTCTCTGAAACTCGCCAATGTATGAATCCAGACTACCTGTCTGTCTGAGTTGAGCCAACTCCCTGAAATAAAGTTCTGGATCCTTTTTATCAAACCTCTCTATCAACCTGCTAGTGAACTCCTGATAGGTATTGACTGCATGATGGCCTAGCGTATACATGCCGTGGTGCCACCAGTCATGCGCTACTCCGTCAAGATGTAAGGTAGCAAATTTAATAGCCTCATCCTCTTGCATAGGCCTAAGTGATAAGTAATTGTCCAATTTCTGGACCCAAGACCTCGCCGATGTCTTTTCAGACCCATCAAAATATGGCAATGTAATCTTGCTAACCGCATACTGCAAATCCCTGTTCACCTGTGGCTGCGGCTGCTGATGCTGAGGGGGTCTACGGTCAAATTTGCCTCCTCCTCTGGGTTTATAAACATCTATAAACTCATGAAATGTAAGTGCCTGCCGGATCTCAGGTGCTAGTGACATGTACTCACCATGAAATCTCGTCAAGTCTGCCACGGACATGCCATTATGTGGCTGAAACTCCTGATGCTGCCCCTGATGCTCTGCCCCTGGAGTCTGTGGTGGACTCTCCCTAGGTAAGAAAGTAGGCTGACCTGGCCTACGCTCCTGATAGATCGGTGACGGCTGTCGAGGTATTGATGCCAATGGCTGATCCACTGGTGTGGTCCCGCTCGTCTGTCCAATCTGTATGTAATGAGGCTGTGTGGGCGTGTACTGTCTAATGGTACCCATCAACTGAGACATCATGTCCATCATGTTATCATGCCTCCGTCTAAACTCCTCATCGATAATATCACCCTCTGCATGTGCCTTTCCTGGATCCCTACATGTCTCTGCAGGAATCTCTCGATCTGCCATTAGGGTTGCAACACTGTTTTCACTACTGTTAGAACTGGATCTGTGAATACCAAGTACTCCTGACACTGTCTGACCTTCAGGGATAGGTGGACCTGTCCAATCCTCGTCTTTGCCTGTTCCTACGCCTCTAATATACTGAATAGTATCTCGGCTCATGAAAAGGCAACCAAAAAGCACACTGCATACTGAAAAAGCACAGTATGGTAGGAGATCTGTGCTCTGATACCACTGTCGGAACCCTGATGGTTCTCAATTCGAAACCCTAACTGAGGTTTTGTTCCTTTTGCAAGTTTTGGTTTTTTTGTGTTTTTGATGAGTTTTTCAGACAAAATGGAAAGCTGCGATTTTCCTTCTAAAATGCTAATAAATTCAAATAAATTCAAAACTTCATACAATAAGCTCAAATATGCTCAGAGAACATGGGCGCACCATTATATTATTTTTTTAGAGCTTTTACAATACCAAAATCTGAATAAAGAATGAAATACATGAAATTTTATTGAAGAACCTGGATGGCGGCTGTAGCAGCAATAAATGCATGAAGAAAATAATAAATCCACTTTGCTCTCCAGTCACAGGCAAGAAACAATCTCCAGTACCAAGGCGCCCAAGTTACAATCACCAGAAACTGAAGAATATATGCGTTCCTCTGGAGAAGAGAAAGTATGGCCCTGGAAGTACAGAAAAGTACGGCCTGCTGCAGCAATAAATGACAAAGTACGGCTCCTTGGGAAATGTGCCAACACTCTGAAGAATGATCTCTGATGAAGTCGCCTTTATTGATTGATGAATAACTCTGTAAATCTCCGTCTGAATAGATGAATAAGCACAATCTGTGACCTCTGTGTGAAATCACCAGGTGCAAGCTTCAGCTGGTATTGCACAGCCTCAGTTTGCCTAATCTCTGAAGAGTTTTCGTTCTCCAGAAACGTCTGTCTGCCAGAAACCCTAGGGTTTGCAAACTCCAATGCTCAGAGCAAAAAGACAAAAGTCGAATAATAATCTCATAATGGTTCGATTTTGCCTTGAGTGAAAATATATTTGCCTTTGAAAAGTTCGACCCAAACTCCTTTAAAAATAATCATTTAATAAATGATTTAATACGCCTTTTTGAACTTAGGAGAAATAACAATAATTAAATGACGCCTTATTTAATGAATAATATTTATTTATTAAGTCAAAATAAATCACTCTATTATAAAGTATTAAAATACTTTATAATATATCATTTAATCACTTAATATTTAAATATATTAATAAAGTGACTTTATTATAAAGTCAAAATATTAAATATTTAATAAATCATTAAATACTCCTTATTTCTCCGTCTGGTCACCAAACTGAATAACTGGGTCGACTCTGAGCTGAATAGTTGAACTAGGTGCCCTGCCCAAAATAGCAGCTTCCGCCTGACCTAACTTTCTAAAAATAGAAAGTTCCTGAAAATGCACTCCAGAAGATTCTGCGAAGGCCCAACCTGACACAACTGCAAAACTGGAGCTACCAAACATTGAGTAACTGCCCCAGATGATCCTCTGCACACTCCTGTCAGCCTACGAGGATCGAATAATAGGCTAACCTCGTCACCAGCTGCGCTGACTAGGATGGGGACATCACAATCCTGAAAGCTTCACCAATGGCTGCCGGAGTAAGATTGACTAGTACTTGGCCATCTGGTGACATGATTGACCGGTGATCTTTCTCATAATAGTTGGCGCACTCCATCATCAGCTCCGAACACTGAATGGCTGGTGGGAAACCAGCAGCTGCATATAGTCCGCTTCGAACAATGTTGTGCGAAGTAGTCGAAGGTGGATGACTTCCAATGCCCAGCATTCTGTTCTTGAAGGTCTCCAGGTTGACGGAGCCCAAGTTGGTGTTTGTCAGCTTCCCCAACTTTGAAATAAACTTTGACTCTGGCATGAATGTCTTACTCAGCTTCTTGATCACAGCTTGCCTGGATGCACCATTGTCCTTGCCAGTTGCCCTTGCCTCGGCCATCTGCAAGCAATAAACATTCATTAGCAATTTAGTTTATAAAAATAAAATAAGACATTGTGTTTAGGGGCTGCAGTCGACTTCTAGAAGCTGCAATAACTTTTCTTGTTTGCAAACCTCAGCTTCTTCTCTTGAACTTCAACACTTAGAAAGAGCTTCTAAGTAAATTTCAGTGACCTCACTACTCTTCAACAACTCCAATCTGCAACTTGAACTTTGATAGATTTGTACTTCACATCAGCAATCAGCAATCAGCAAATTCACACTTTGAAAACTCTCAGCAACTTCACTTCTTCAAGGCGTCCCTCTTATCACTGGCAACTACAACCTTCAATCAGCAACAAGTTAAACTCTAGCAATCAGCAAATGCGCCCCTCTTGACTTCAGCAATGGGACCTCTACAGCAACTCAAGGCGTCCCTCTTCAGCAGTCTCAGCAACTTCAGCAAACTCCAGACTTAGCCAAAATTCGAACTCTTCAAGCTTAGCAACAATCCTTACTCAGAGCAAATTCGTACTTCTCCAGCTGTGAAGGACAAGTGAGAGACTTCTCCATTTTATAGCCCAGAATCGAATTCTAGAAGGAGCCAATTTTAGCCAGTGCATTGAATTTCCACTACTACACTTCAAAAATTCGAATTCTCCCTCTCTGGTATTTTTGACACTTGTCTCTCGACGTCAGGAATCTTATTCTTCTAGAAGTTCAACTTTGACTGGCATCTTTGAATTTATTTTCGAAAAATTTAATTTAAATCCATCTTTTTAATTCACCAGCCGGAGCTCTGTTATTTGAATTCGAATGTAACTTCTCCTTAGCTCTGAAAAATTGATCATTGAAGAATTCAATCAAAATTATCTAGGCAACTTATCTTGAATTCATCATTCGGAGAAATTTATTTTGAAAACACATTTTATTCATCTTGCCTTAGAAAATTTTAGATTCTTGTAGAAACCCTAGTTTCCCCCTGACACTGAATCTGACTGATTTTTGAGTTTTTCTGACGTTTTTGGTTTTTTGAATGTTTTCAAGGGTTTTGAACAATAAATGAAATATGGCGATTTTTGCAATAATTGAAAGATAAATTCAATAAAAATTAAATAGCTCTGAAATAGATAGAATATGGATGCCAGTATCTTTATTTGATCTTCTCTATAGATTTACAAAATACCCAGATACATGCAATGGATAAAACAATGAAATTTCAATATTTAAGGAACCTGATTTCAGCCGCCATAAATGATGATAAAAAGGTACGGCTGCAATAAATGTTCACTATTCCTCCTGTCTGGCGATCTCTCTGGCCTCTGGAACCCCCAACGCCTTAGTTGATGCAACTGAAGATCACAAACAAAGGGCGTTTCTCTTGGTCTGGTAAGTACGGCTCATGGACAGATTGTACGGCCCTGCAGCAAGGTACGGCCTGACAGAACAGCAATGAATGATGTACGGCCTTCACCAAAACCAATGTATAATCCCTCCTGGATATGGTGCGCTCTGATAGGTAATGTCAGAAGATAAAAGCTGAAGATGTTTTGTTCTGGAGAACAAAAAATATAGCTTCCTTCAATAGTACGGCCAAGTACAGCAGTACGGCCTCTTTAAAACAGCAGCAATAAATATGAGATGCGTCCTCCTGCCTTCACTGCCTAATCTCTGAGATATGGTGCACCTCTGGAAATAGATTGAATGACTTCTGAATGCAAGAATACTCTGAAACCCTCTATAAATAAATATCCTCTGAAGCTCTGTAATTTCTTCTGGACGAAGAAATCCCACGACTGCAGTAAATCGGGTGATATCTCACACCCTCTGAACTGATTCAATGGAGATGGCTCGTTCTCCAACGAATATCGAACTCAAACCCTAAGGTCTTCGTCCTCTGGAAAGACTGGCAAATTTTCAATTCATCAAATGTCATGATGGCTCTCTTTCCAATGCAAAACCTTTATTCTTCTCAAAAGGGCGAATTCCTTAATAATAGGGAATTATTAAAATATTGACTTTTAATTCTTTTATTATTTTCAATAGTCTCCGTCAAATATTTTAATATTAATTTAAATGTCCAACTGGCCCCTTCCTGATGATGGGCGCACCCCTCAAGGCAGATAACTTAAGTTATAATTTTAAATTATAACTTTATATTATAAATCATTAAATAATTAATATTTAATCAATACAATTAAATATTAATATTTTCCTCGTTACTCATCTGATTACCGATCCGTCTAATGCTGACGAACTCTGAAGTGATTCTGGATGCCGCCAAAGCCATATTGCTAAAAATAGCAGTGGTCCCACGCTACCTGCCAGGAACTGCTAAAAATAGCAATTCTGCAAAATGTCTCTGAATGAGCTCGAACGAAAGCCAATTGATCAAAACTGCCAATCTGACGCTGAGCCAAGCGCCGAAACGACCCTCTAACCACTCAGTCAGCCTACGAGGGTCTCATGATAGGCCAATCTCACGTTCACTGATGCTCGCCAAAAAACGGGGACATGACAATTCTCCCCTTAGGAAAATTCACAATTTGAGCACTGATTAAATTCTTCACTGAAAAAGTGTTGGTGAAGTGCGGAAGACTTGGAAATCCATCTATCATCGCAAATGTTCAGTACCCAGAAGAAAATTTTCTCCAGAATGCTTCGAATCCATGGGTATCCAACGAACGGGTTCATTTGATTTTTAAATTTTGAACCTTAGAAAATATTATTTCATTGAATTAAATCCATCCTTCGCCTGTGATCACCTGTGTTGCTCCAGCTTGAGGAATTTGAATCATCTGCGTTATTATCATTCTTTGACTTCATCACTGAGAAAATTTGCTCGTGCTTCACGAAGGAAAAATTCACCACCTTGAGCTTCTAGGCGTATTTTCTAAGGGAGAAAATATTTTTGCCTTAGAAACTTTTAAATCATCTTGCACTTTGAAAATTTGCCTTAGAAAATTTTATTCGTTTGCCAGTGAGAAGAACATCAACTTCACTTAGAAAATTTCATTCACAATTTATTTCTCATTCACCATTAGCATTTTTCTCCACACTAGGAAAAATATTCTCACGCCTAGGAAAATATCTTCAGTACCTTGCAATATTTTCTCACACATATCAACTTGGGCGCTTATTACTTAGAAGAAATTTGAAACCACGCCTTAGCATTTTATCTCTGCCCTTTGGCAATATCGTCTAACATTTACAACACTCATCACCCTTGGCGTATAGCACCCTTGAGGAAAATCCAAAAACCACGCCCAACATTCATCCCTCATGCCTTAGAAAATATTTTTAATACTTTACCACCCTAGGCGCATTTCACTCTTGGATAAGAAATTCAAAATCACGCCTAGGAAAACATCTTCAACACCTTCCACCTTGGGTGCGCCTAGCATTTACCTTATATTGACCACGTCTTGAGGTATTTTCACTCACCTTTTACTCCATTTACTTACCTTTTACCATCTCAACTTGGGCGCATTTGAGCTTGCCAAGAGGATGACCCTTCATCTTCACTTTTTTGTCCTCACTTGACCTTGTTTGGGCGCATTTAGGAGGGTGAGGAGGACGAGTTTCTTTGACTTGTTGACTTGCTTCCATCTTGAGCGCATTTTCATGTAGGTGGAGGATAAAGATTGTTGACTTGTTTGACTGATTTCTCTTTTGGGCGCATTTTGGCCATGGTGGTGGATGAAACTCTTTGACCGCTTTGACCTTCTTGCAATTTGGGCGCATTTCACCCCTGCTGCAGGATGGGCGCGTTTGGAGGGGGGTGGCGGATATCCAGACTTAGAAAATTTTTCAACTTCCCTGAGTTTCCTTTGGGGCGCATTTCCCCATGCCTAAGGATAAAAATGTTGACTTTTCTTTGACCACTTGTGCTTTAGTCGCATTTTGCCCCTGATGAAGGATGAACTTTATACTTAGAAATTTTTCGTGCTTGGCACATGCTTGAAGGTGCATTTAGGCTAGGCAGAAGGATGAAAGGCGTTGACTTCCTTTGACTTTCTCTGGCTTGGGCGCATTTTGGCCTGTGTGAAGGACGAGCTTCATTCTTAGAATTTTTTCGTGCTTGGCACATGCTTGAAGGCGCATTTAGGCTAGGCAGAAGGATGAAAGGCGTTGACTTCCTTTGACTTTCTCTGGCTTGGGCGCATTTTGGCCTGTGTGAAGGACGAGCTTCATTCTTAGAATTTTTTTATGCCTCCTCATCAACTGGGCGCAATTTGCCATGTCTACTGGATGAAGTTCCAGACTTAAAACTTTTTTCCTCGTGTTCGCCAGCCTTCATGCCCTGCTATTTATAGTAAGCCCTCTAATTTTGCATCCCTGAAGCTCAGAACGACTTGAAATTTTGCACACTGCATCCTTATGACCTCGTTGTTCTGTCGACACTGCCATTTTTAGTCACCCTGCTATTTTTAGCCTATTTCTGAAGGTGGTTTACTATAAATAGTAACCTCTTGTTTCTGATAGCTCCATTGCTCCGTCGACTTGAAATTTGAATGGCTCACCGCGTGACCTTACTGTCGAGCATCAGCGCTGTCGCGGTTGATTTACTATTTTAATGATTTCCAAATTGACTTACTATAAATGAAATGCCAAGTGCTCGGATTTGACTTGAAATTTTACCGGCCGGAATGCTTTGAAGGGCTGTTGATGTGATTGGTTTACCGGTTTTCAAAATTCTGAGCTTTTGACCCCTCTTTTTCGGGCTGCGAAGTTGGAAACCCTAATTAAATACGCATGCGTATCAAAGATCTCTGTTTCTCTTAGTTTATTGTGGCAGCGCTAGCGATCAGCTGCATTGATTACGGCGTTGGGAGTGGCAGGACACTTGCTAAAATAGTAAGTTCCTTCTTGAGTGATTATCTCAGTTTGCATGTCACACCATTCACGAAGCTCTCGAAACCATCGAGGAATCCTTTCGACATGCAAAAGAAACCGACATGCAAACCCTAGAAATAGCCTCGGAAGACTGAATTTCAAAAGTTGTCTCGTTTTGCATGTTATATCATTGTGGAGGTCTCGAAAAACCCAGAAAGAATATCCAGACATGCAAAGAAAAACTCTACATCTGAACCCTGAAATTTGTGCCAGAAGCCAGACTGCTAAAAATAGTAAGTTGTCTGTTTTCGCTCAAATTTTGCACGCAAGTAGCCTGATGCGCTCTGAATGCTGTGTGACTGTTGGAATTTCAAAAATGCTGACGAATTGCCTGCAATTGCACACTTACTAAAAATAGTAAGTACTCGGAACTTGATGAGATTTTGCTGAGAGTCTGCTGGAAGCATACTAACAACAATGTTAAGCCCAATTTTCAATTTATTCACTTTATTCAACCTTGGATTGACCGGGAAAAATGAAACCCTAATTTCCAGACTTGGTTAATCTTCGTGCTAAACTCAGAGACGGGCACAATTCTCGAAAGGCAGACATCAGAAAAGAGACAGAGCGAGAGAGAGAGAGAGGAAAAACCCAAGCCAAAAAACCAGAATGGAGCAAAATTTAGGGGGTCCCCATCTTGAATGGGGCGATGTGTGAAAAGGTCACAACAAATCTACACTGGTTTATCGTCAGATAGTTATCCTTGCTCCATTTCCTCATGCTCTATTTTTCTTGAGGAAACTGGATAGATTTTAAGTGATTAGCATAGTTGTAGTTAGTAGTCTGCGAAACCAGAAAATACTCCGCTGCAACGTATATAGTTTTCGAGAAAGCCTTGTACCTCTATAGTTGAAACAAAAAGATAGGATTTAGTTTAGTATACTTTCCTTTTCAAAGCTTTTTTGTCAAGCACGAGGGAGCTTCCCCTCCTAATTTGAAGAGCACTCATTACGTAGTGCGCATAGCTGTCCGTACCAACTCTTACTCCAGAGGTGCTAGTTGTTACGCCAACACCTATCTTCCTCAACATTGGCAGCTAATTCACCGATGGAGGAAGTTTCATTGGTAGGGGATGCCGAGACTACATCGGAGATAGACATTGACGAGGCCATGATAGTAGCAGTACCACCCCTACGACCAACATTGATCCTCCTAGCACCGCTAGTTGGAGTGATAGTACGAGGTGCACTACCTATTGGAGTGACAGTAAGAGGTACGACGCCATATGGAGTTACAACATTGATGGGAGGTACACCAATGCCAGTATTAGAGCCAGTATCAATGCTAGCATTGGCGCTAGTCACAGTGTCGGTGCCAACCATCATAGCATTGGCGCTAGTCACACCATTAGCGCCAACCATCACAGCATTGGTGCTAGACACAGTGTCGACACCGTTGGTGCTAGTAGGCAAAACAACCACCATAGCATCAGTGCTAGCCACAACAGCAGGGCTAGTGACACCATGGGGGACAATCACAACATTGGCGACAATCACACCGTTGGAGCTTGTCACAATGACAACATCGGTGGCGGTGCCAAGTACATTACTAGCATCAGGAGGATTGTCCATTGCATTAGTTGAATCGCTAGCACCATCGGTGGGAGTGCCAGGAGCACCAAGAGTAGCGCAAATTGATGATTGGTTGGGGTTCAGTTGGCGTGGCAATTGAGGTTCTAGAGTTGCCACAACTGAGCCCCTTAGAGACCTTGGTTGAGGGGTTGGAGCAGGGATGCACACCTATGGTGATGGAGAGTGTAGACCCGCAACAGAGTTGTAATGCTATGTTGACGGAGGGTGAAGGTACTGTTGGTGTACGTTTTATCATCCACCGAACACACAGAATAAAATGTCCAAAGACACTCTATCCTCTCTTGAACAAAGTCACTGCGTATGCTAAGATTGCAAGAAGATCATATGGCGACTCCAAGGTTTCTTTTGTCAGGTCATGACATGTGGATAAGCTCAATGGGCGTTGTGATATGCTAGTAATACACAAAGGGACCTACGTTAAGGAATTTCTTACAAGTTTGGGACTTAGACAGAGTTATTAAAGGCTTCTTTTGTTGGGATTTTCAATTTGGGATCTCAAAAAGTGTAAAAAGATAAGGGTTTAGAGGGTCTAATCTATGCCTAGGAATTCAAGAGACGGTAAAGATTGGGTGAAACGAGTAACCACGCTTTGCTTCGCCTCCCTAGGACAACTACATAAAGTGGGTGCATTCTTCAAAGGGTGTGATTATAATTTTCATGCCTTGAATAAGACTGAAGTTAAGCATCCACAATCACAAGCTCAGGCTAACTTTACGCATCGAATGAAAATCATCCATCCGAAGAAAGTATGAGCAATGTTTCCCCATAAATCTAGACTATCAAATCTTGCATTCACTTAACAACATTCAAAGCAAATTCTATTTTAATTGTAATCTAAAGTTCTACTCTAATTCTAATCTATGGTTGAAGAAGTTATGCAACCTCACAAACCACTTGACAATAAAAGGGATTCAAAGCAAATCATGCATAAAAGCTTTTAATATCGGAAGTAGCAAAACGCAACAATTTCATATACTTTCTCCACACACATGAAAATGAGAATTCATGAGTTTATATAGAGTTTTCAAGAGCAAATGAAAGGCCAAGATTAAAACATCAACAACCAAGATTAATACAAATCAACCCTAATTAGGGTTTCTTGAAATATCATCAGTAAACAACCAGTAAAAAGAGAGTGAGGTGGCAGCTAGAGCTATTTTCAAGGGAGTGTGTCCCTATCCTCCTGAGCAACAGTGTGCTCGACGAACTTGGACACGATCGTGACAACTTCCTCCATTGTGACTGGTGGCAGCATGTTGATTTTGAATTCCAGTCCGTCCAAGTCTTCAGCACATCCAACGAAGGTGCTCTCCCAATCTGCTTCTTGTCTCATGAAATCATCCCGGATGGACAAGAGGTTCGCCACTTTTGTGAAGTCCTGTCTCAGAATCAATCCTGTAGTTGAAATATTCCAAGCCAATTTTTATTTTTATTTTTTGGAATGTGATTACAAACAACATGCACCCGTTAGGGTTAGAAAATAACTAAACAATGCAGAATTCAACTCTAACCAAGGATGTACACGAGGATCCTGAGATGGGCAAGGTGTTAGCATGTGGTCAGAGGATCTCGATGCAATGCACAAACTGAAATAACCCTAACCAAGAATGCGCCAGATGACGGCGTGCATATGGTCAGAGGGTCCCTATCAATTACAATGCTGAAAGTAACTCAACACCAAGTATGTGCTACCCAATCCAAAATGGAAATGAAGCGACCATATGGCGGAGGTATTAAAACTGTAATGCAACTCAAAGTAAATAGGCAGCAAGCCAGCCTCTTCCACTTATTCAGTGGGCAATACAAAGTATGAATAGCAAGAATAAGAGAAATGCTGACAGTACTACTGTTCAACTTACAATATTAAAGATTTTCTGCCAATAATCATAGAATACTAAGAAGATAATGCTGCTGCAGTAAGTAAGGTACCCCTTCGATGATCTAGATGATTTCCAACCCTATCCCAACTCAAATGTCTGATATTATGCAAACTGATATAAATGAGCAAGGACTGAAATTGCATCACAGCAGTACAGAAACTTAATGAAATGCTCACAACTCGCTCAATTCCTAACCAAATGACTCCAAACAAAATGCATAAGCTACCTAAGATGATGGCGCCCAAATACCAATGAAGAAACTGACCTTAAATGTTGCTTATTATTTTTGCACGAATTTCCAAGCAAGCTGAAATGGTACGACCCTCAAGGAGGGGCGATTTCTTCATGAAAAATCCAATTCTTGCTTATAAAATCTGAAACTTGGCAAGAATGGTCACTCAAGGCAGGGAAACACAAATGATCAGTACCTAGAATGATAATAAATTTATTTTCAGAGATATGAGTAAAACTACAGATTCAGCATTAATATCAGCAACTTTTGAAAATGACATGAAATGCAAATAACTAAGCTCCAAATGATAAGACAACACTACAATGCAATTGTCACTACAAAATCCTCTCAACTATGACTAACACATCACTAGTTGCTGTTTTGCAAGCAAGAAGCAATGCCAAAGCTAGGAGGCATTCATTCCTCGAAGCGATCCAATACCATTCCGGCAGAGTAACATTATTGTAAACAATAAGATAACCAAAAGAAGACCCTGTTAGCAGTATATTTTACTTTGTTGTCGGCCGTAGTCGGCCAATTTCTAATAAAACAATAGTTAGTGAGAATAATACATGTCATGTACTTTCGGGTAATCAAGTCCCGATTAATGTTAATATTAATGTTGTTACGAAACGTCGTGTCGGTTGGTTATCTAACCACCACCGAGCATTATATGTAGCCTGATTGGGATAGTCGGGAGATAGTTGTGTGCCGATGGTTATATTGTTAAGCATTATGATACTCTGTGATTGTACATGATATCTCTGAAAATGAATAAAGTTTCTGGTATTCAAACATGATATCTTTCTGGTTACTATTTTATTCTATGTTCTGCACATGACTAGTTTGCCAGTAGTACGTAAGATTTGAATTACATTCCGTAGGCAAACATTTGGCGCCGTTGCTTGAGCGAACTTGGGCATCACTCGTCATGGCAGCATAATGGGTCAATCGGCGGAAGAACCTATAAATGCTAATGAGGAACGGGAAGACCTATTGACTAAAGATTTTATCGACCTGTGGAAGATATCTTTACGAGATCACGTGCGTAGGGAATTCCACAGACGGGAGATTCCTGAGGAAGTTATTTGGGATAGGTTGGAAGTGAATGACGAGGTGAAGCGCCTCCTGAGTCGTATGCCCAGATTGCTGGCCCGTCATTCCATTATTTTGCAAGACCTTCGAGAAGAAGAGGGTCGGGAACGCCAAAGGAAGCAAATACTGCAACGCTACGAAGAACGAACTAAACGAGAAGAAGAACGAGACACGAGCCGGAGACGTACATCTGGTAGTCAGCAATGATCGCTTGAACATATTTTAAATGCCCGTACGGACGAACAAAGACAAGAATCGAGTACCTGACGGGCACGAGACTCAGGAAGACAAGGTTCGGCGATCACTCAGGCTGCAAGAACAAGAAAACCGGCGAAGAAGATTGAAGCAAGTCAATAAGGAATTTGATGCGGATCTAATTGAAATAAACCAGAGTATTAAAAGAAGACATGAGAATCTGACACGAATAGACACATCCATTGAAAGAGCACATCAAAGTTTGGTGGAAGGGAGGGACGAAGGACCCTTCGGCACCTCGTACGTAGGAAGGTATGATCCTTATGAGAACGAAGATTAATTAAGTAGTAGCATCAGACGTTTTCAGGAGTTGTCCTTATCAGACGACGATGAACGGCTGACGAGTGGAAGATCTGAGCCCAATACCCCAAGGCGGAGAGAGTACCGAAGGGAACCCTAGGAGACTAAAGGTGTCGAGGACGCCGAAGGAAGACGTGGGAGTGACTCGTACGTGGCCGAGAGTGCAAGTGACGCACCGGAACGTAGCGGGGAAACCAGTCTACTCGGGTCCAACACACAAGGAGGACAGCGGGGAAAGATGGCTCATCCGGATCGGCAAAAGCTGCCGAAGTTCATGGGGAATGGGTCAGAAGATCCAGTACGACATTGCAAGACATGTGAAACTATCTGGATAGCCAGTGGACAGGATGATCCAGACCAGTGGCTGAAAGCATTTCCAGCGACACTCAGAGATAGTGCCATTGATTGGTACTCTAAATTAGATCAAGCACACAAAGCTACATGGAGATTATTGAAGAAAGCATTTCAAGAGGAGTTCAAACTCCTGCGGGATGATAGCGAGATTGTTGCGGAGATATACAATACCAAGCAAGGAAAGCACGAGAGTGTGCGGACCTACAACCGAAGACTAAAAGATTTGGGGGAGGGTGGAGCCTGTGGGTCGGCCGAGTTGAAGAAAAAGATGGTTCGTGAGGGGGCTTGCTTTCGTCATTAAGAAAGAAAATGAAAGTTGTACCTCCTTCGTCGTACGCTGAAGCATACAATCGGGCAATGGACATAGAAAGTGAAAATAAAACATCCTCCCGAGGGAAAAAGAAGACAGACGACGAGGAGAGTACGGACGACAGCGACGGTGAATCCAAGACTGTACAAGCACTCAGGAAGGATATGATGCGAATGATGAAAAAATTGAAGGCCGACAAGGAGAGTACGAGAGAAGCTAGAGAACTGTGGTGTATGAACTGCAATGCGGAAGGTCACACGAAGGCAAATTGTCCCAAGAACTTATTCTGCGATATCTGCCAAGAGATGGGACATTCCGTCAAGGAATGCCCATACAACTTAAAAGCCAGAAGTGCACAAGTACTCTTCACTCATGGAGAGCCGTCAACACCGCCGAACACACCACCAAAGCCCCAGTACAATAGCAATGCATCCCCTGGAGGTTACCGAAGCAACAAAAGTCCGAGAAACATGATACAGTACGATGCAAAAGGAAGGCCCATGATCCAATGCAAAAAATGCAACGAATGGGGCCACTTCGCCAGGGACTGCCAGAACAGTCAAGGTTCGGGAGGGAGATTGTGTAAGTAGTGTGGACCAGGCGATCATGAAGATAACGAATGCCCTAAGAAAAAGGGTATCCACATGTTGGAAGTAGAAGAACAAGAGGTACTGGCGATCACCAAAGCACAAGCAAAAAAGGCCACTTACCCAGATCCATGTACGGAGAAACAAAGGATGAAGGAAGCAAAAACCAAAGTGGAACTGGTGATGGCAAAGGAAAACAAAGTACCTTTGGAGAAGCCAGGAACCTCTCGGCGGTCGGAGGCGGAAACCAACATCGTACGACAGGTACTGCGGACCATCGTACCGATCAAAGTAACTGACCTTCTCCAGACTATGCCACAATTGGGACTGGCGATCACAAACGTCGTCAGGGATGGCAAGCAACCGCGATTGGAGGAACGGAGGCAAGAATTGGTACCAGAACCGCCACCATACAGTGAACAAACAATCGACCCAGTATTGCTCACAGCGAACATTGGGAAGATTCAAGCAGTCGTGCATATGGAGATCAGAGGGAATATCTTGACAAATACTATCATCGACGGAGGATCGGGAGTCAACGTACTACCCGAAGACACATGGAAGTCTCTGGGGAAGCCTACACTCTGGCCGCCAACATTCCAACTGCTTGGTGCCGATCAACATGGTATCAAGCCGTTGGGAACGCTGATGGCACAGAAGGTGACGATCGGGACACAACAGTTTTTGCTAAATTTTGTCGTCATCCCATTACAGAGGAAAGCGTACGATGCACTACTGGGGAGAGGATGGCTGATAGCCGCAAAGGAAAATCATAATTGGAAGAGGAACACACTCTCGATCGAGAACAATGGGCGGAAGTACGTCATTGACTTGAAGAACCAGGCCGTGAGCGAAGAATTGTCTTCCTCTGGATCTGAATCGGATGGAGGTGAGCCTCTAATGGGACGAGGGAAAAGAAAGCTATGGAACCAAAACACCAAAGGCGCATCGAACTCAGAGTTGTTCGGCGACGACAAGCTCATTGAATACTTATTTCATTGGCGTATTGGAAGATTATGATGTGTTCTAGCGAGAGTGTAACATGCTACAAATCGAAGAAATCAAGGGAAGATGAGAAACTAGATATACCAACAAGCACAAATCTAAAACTGTGCACAGATGGAAAATTGTATTGGAGCCAAAATGAAAAATGAAAAGTAGCAAAGGAGAAAATAATGGAGATAAAAATGAAAAATCGAAAAAATAAAGGACAAGTTGGAAGTTGGAAAAAATAGAAAAATTAAAGTAGAATTTAAAAATTTCAAAAAATGAAAATATTGGAAAAAAAAAGAACGAGAAAATAAAATATTGGAGATTGATAAAGGAGAAGAAGACAAAATTAAAATAAAAGAGAGAAGTATTGGGAAAAAGGAAATAAAAGGAGGAAGAATACAACTTGAAGAAGGCAGTCGAGATAATAGAAAGAGTTTATTAAAGTTGAAGTTGGGAAAAATTAAAATAAAACAAGTGCATAAGCCGTACGTCGTACGGAACAAGAAGGAAGGCCGAGAGTTAATGGTACGCCAAGATCATTCGAGCACTAAAAATCCCGTACGATTCATTAAACTAAAGGCTGTACGAAATATCATTAGAAGGGAGCAATCCATCGTATGAGTTAAACAAGGGAGAAAGTCCGTACGACTGGAAGAAGGCAATGAATCCGTACGACTAGCAAAAGGAAAGGACTCTGTACGAGCAAGCAATTGGCAAGTTGCTCAAGACAAAACGCACAAGTTTGTACGAGGAAGAGAATATACCAGGGGAGGACTCTCCGTACCAAGAAACAGGGAAAGAAAGGCCGTACGGGTGCAAGAAGAGGTGGTCGTACGGCCCCTAAGGAGAGGTCGTACGATTTCAAAAGGAGAACACCGTACGGTTCCACGTGAAAAGAAAAAGTTGCAAGTGCCAAGTCGCCAGAATAAGATCACATCAGATATCAAACTCCTCACTGGAAAAACCATCCGATTGAAGACCGTACGGTGGAGAGACAAGAGGGAGTTCGTACGCCTAAGGAAGTCCGTACGATATAAAAAAGTGGCACGACTTGGAAGAAAATCCGTACGCTTGGAGGCCGTACCAGCACAAGAAAGGGCCGTACGCTTGAAGAGAAGGGTTGCCGTACGGATGCAAGTATGCCATCAACAAAAGAATACCAAGGCCGTCCGCTCTGGTAGAGGGGAGGCCGTACGACCTAGAGAAAGAGTCGTACGCTCTGACAGAGGATAGGCCGTACGACCTAGAGAAAGAGCCGTACGCTCTGGCAAAGGAGAAGCCGTACGACTTGAAGGAAGAGCCATACGCTATCATAAAGAAGAGGCCGTACGAGTTGTAGAAGAAGCCGTATGTTTGGATAGAGTAGAGGCCGTACGAGCTAGGAAGGAGGTCGTACGCTGTGTTAAAGAGAAATCCGTACGGCGTAGTGAAGAGTCCGTACATTGGGAAAAGGAATTCATACCATCCATTGCCGTACCAAGCATCGACTTGGAGAAAGTAAAGTCTAAGAAAACAATGCAAAATTATGTATTTTCGGGTTTAATGCCACTATTCTAACCCGTGGTGAAAATCATGAAAAATGAAGCATCGCATGCAGTTTCGAAAGTGGTTTCAAAAGTGTTAAATTGGTCTTATGAAGGGCTTACCCTCGACTTCGACGGGTCGCCTCCCCAGATTTCCTCAGAAGGCACCGCCTTGACTTCGGCTTCGGGCATTGCCCTAAACCCCCATCAAATTTATTGAATCACCAATTTGGTGCGATGCCCAGCCATAATAGTACAAGCATAAGAGCAGCCATGCCTACAAACGAGAGTGGCGTACCGAGAGAAGTTGGCAAAGAGGGACAGAGTATTGGGTCAATTGATAGAGAAGGATACCCAGGTGGCCGATGCACAACGACTTTCAGCATAGAGGGAGAATCAATTACAGGAAAACTACGAGGAGTTGGCATTTTTTGTTTTCAGTCGTCTGGAAGACGACTACTTTGTAGGGGGGGATGATGTAGACGGCCATGTTAATAAATAATTATATTGTAATCGACCGTACTAATTAAATAAATGTTGTAGTCGGTCGTACTGGGAATAGATAATAATGGAATAAATAAATAATGTTTTGTCCGGGATTAGTCATCGGGATTAGTTAGCACTCGGGACTAGTTAGCACTCGGGATTAGTTGGTACTTGTCAGTTGCCGACGGTTGGTGCTCTCAACCGACGCCGGTTAACTATTTATGTTGTTGTTTGGTTCGTAGTCAGGAGGAGTATGTTGATATGATAATGTAATACTGCAAGTACATGAATAAAGACTGCAATGCTTCATATATATCTGTTCTGTTCTGTGAATGTTTTACATACTCAATGACATAGTGTTTCTAGTTTACTTCTATAGCATATTGAATTACCATTACCGAGTAAAACAAATATACGTAAGTCATGATGTATACACCTGAATATTCGCAAGTCATAAAGTGTACCCTTGAATATAAGCAAGTACATTCATGGATGCAAAGTATATACGTAAGTCACAAACTATTCATATGAATACACGTACGTTGCAAGTATACATAGAAGTCACAAGGTATATACTTTAATACATGTAAGTCACAAAGTATACACGTAAGTTGTAAAGTATACACTTGAATACACGTGAGTCATAAGTCGCAAGTCATGAAATATACATACGAATACACATAAGTCACAAAGTATTGACATGAATACATGTAAGTCACAAAGCATGAATACGCGTAAGTCACCCGTATACACATGAAAGGCACATTCATACAAACATGCATTATTAGTCTACTTAAGAAGAAGGCCCAGTAGTTAATTCTAAAGTCTAATTGAATGGTGGTTAAAGTAGGTATGTCTTGCAAGATGGCAGGAACATGCTCTGATACCAATTGTAATGTCCCTCTCCTGATTTTCCCTAGAATTTGCCTACTGAACACCAATTGCAGAAACTAGGGTTAGGATTCGTCTTACCAATTAAAATATCTCTTTAATAATGCAATCTTGGGTTTGAATCCTCCAAACACCACATGAACAATATATGCAAATATATATATATATATGTATGTATGTATGTATGTATGTATGTATAAAAAATATGCTTAGGAGAGTTAGACAATTACATCACATTCATCGATTATCAATAACGCAAACATATTAGGATTTTGGGAGAAGGGACATGATGGGTCCACCTGAAGCCATTTTCATACCAAGCCTAAGACGGTGTCTACCACAACCCTCTCCCTTGGCGGCTTGTATCTGCTTTCCCCATCAATGTCTCAACCCCCTAAAGACACTTGCCATCTTGTGGAATTGAGCAGGGGTCGTAAGTGATTTACTTGGCTCTCTGGGTAAGTGCCCTCTGGTCCTAGGAGTCATTACAGTCAACTCTAGGATGGCTTACTTACTAGCCTTGTTTACCACTCCACCCTAGGCCCTTCCCCCAAGGTGGATTTCAGTCGGTCAAGTACATTTCTAATTCTATCATAGGAATTCATGCATTAATTATTCTTATTATCTTATAAACAATATGCATACATGTGTAAGCAATAATTGGCAAGAAAATACACTTGAATATATATATATCTGATAACAGCAATCTGCTCTGATGTACCGGACTGATTCTTTTGTTCCCTGGTCCGTATGTTTCCTTTCTCCAATCGATGATCTCCCTTATTGATTTATCAGCCTTTTTTTTTTCTCTGTCTCATTGTTGTTCCTATATCTCTATTAGGCCTCCTTGAACCAACATCTTCTTCCCACATATTAAATCTGAGTATATCATATTAACATTTCTGCTGCTATGCTCAGGACATACTCCTCCTATTCTCCCTTATTCACTGTTTATATCTGTGTTTTTCCCTTCCTTGATGTCCTCCCAATGGTTTGGTTTTTTCCTTATATATCTCCTCGTCTAAGTGAAACGATGCATCTCTTTAGCAAGGGGGTACCTCTTGGAAAGGCATGACTCTTTCATTTCTTTGATCGTTGCATTTTAAGTATCTGTTATTTATTAATTACTACCTCAATTTTAATCGCTGTCATATCAGATATTTAAGCAGATCATGTTATTTGTAATATCTCCTAATCGCTCCTTACTAACACTCTCTTCTGTCTTATTTATATGCGTACTATGTGCTTCAATTGAGGGAGGTCGGCCAAGCTAAATCATTAAATCTTTTAAATGCATTTGTCCAACCACAAGGTGGTTGGCTCTGTTTAGAAGGTTGGCCTTTCTAGGGAGTTGGCCACTTTGAATTATATTTAAATCCCTTTGTTTTGGTGTAATGTCTTCATGAGTTGGCCTTATTTTTTTGTGGGAGATATATTCCCATGACAAGGCATGACAAAATAAAGAGCTCACGGGATTACAATAAGCCGCCCTTCATTGATAGAGATATTAGAAGATAACAGCCTCACTAAATTAAATCGAGCCATAAAAAGATTCGACCATATGAAATCTGACTTGGAAAGAGACTTGCTGACTTGCAAAGTTGACAAAGCATTTGACATGGCAAGCAAGCAGCTGAAGTAGACAAGCAACCAGCTCAAGCAACCAACCAACCAGCTCAAGCAAGCAAGTTAGCACCTCAAGTAGGCTAGCAAGTAGCTCAACCAAGCAGCCATGTAGCTCAACCAAGCAGCCACCTTGATATCAATGACAAAATACTCAACAGTTTGGATCCCAAGTACCAATTGATTGTCTCACGGGAAGAACACTTTGAGTTTGATGAGGTAACTGACACAAGAAGAGTAAAATTGGCTCAAACCAAGTTGAAAGGTCATGAATTACTTTGGTGGAAGGAAGTTCAAACTAGAATAATTTTAAAAGTTAAAAAAAAGATTACCTGTCAATATTAGATGGTTGCCAAGTTGAAAGAAAAAATTTTACCTATTGATTATAAGTTGTAATTATTGAAGAAATTACAAAATTTGACACAAAGAGCTGAGTATAAAAGATTATATGAAAGATGTCCACAAAATCACAATGGGGTCGAGTTGTAAGATTCTATGAGAATCTAAACACAAGCCTAGATCTAGATGAATGAAGTCAAGTTATACAAGCTACATGCAAACAACAAATTATGCATAATGCAAATATCAGCTATAATCCAATATCAAGGATGTAAAAAGAAGCAATACATAAGAATTGCTTACAAATACATAGACCTCTTGGATGCATAAATTAATGAATTGACATGTCCAAGAGATTATGTGTTTAACTCACAATCACTCCCAATTAGGAGATGAGTTAACTCAATCTAACTAATATAGAGTGGCACCTAACTACCTATTAGTGCATTATTATCCATTTTAATTTTTTGACATTTGAATGGTATAGTCTTACATGGCAGTAAAAAAGCTTTTGAGAAGGGAAAAGAGAAAGGCTTGTTTTGAGTTTCAAGAAATGGAAAATTAAAACATTAGCAAAGTCTAGGCGCCAAAGGCAATAGAGGGAAATAGATCTGAGATGAAACACTACATTGCATGAGATTTTAGGGTTTTTTTGTCTCTATTGGAAGTGAACTTGAGGAAGCCGCATGATGGCGATAAAGGAGTCTATCTAAGCATGAATACAAATGGGCAGTTGTAGTGACACGTTTCAAAAAATAAAGGGAGAAATCATCCACGTTGCCAAATCTGGGAGTTCAAGAAGATTTGCCTAAGTGCTCTTTGTAGTCGGTCGAGAGTGTACTTGGTCGACCGCGAGTCATAAGTAAATAAGACTTTAGTTAACATTAATATTTCATGTACTTGTTGTGTTATGTACTTATCATGTTAATTAGTTGTCTCGGGAATTAAGTTCCTGACGTAACAATTAGTTGTAATCAAGGGATGCGACGGTCGGTCTCTCAACCACCGCCAGCATGCTATATGTACTCGAGTCATGTAGTCAGGAAACATTATGGTTATGATTATGCTGATTATGTTCATGAATGTTGTGATTCTGGAGACAATTTTGTTATGTACTTGTGCTACACTGTTATAGTACGGATGGTTGTAGTTGTCATGTCCCCTTCTAGTTGACATCTCTCATAGCACATGATTAGCCTATTATGCGACCCTCGTAGGCTGATAGGATGGATAGAGGGTCTTGATGGAGCTTGGCTTGGCTTCATTTGTCAGTATTTTTACCAGTTGGCTTTCGTTCGGGCTCATTCGGACACTTTTTGCCTGAGTTGCTATTTTTAGCAGTATTTGGCACTCAGCGAGGCACCCCTGCTATTTTTAGCAGTATGGATTGATCACGTGCGGAATTACTTCCTTATTCGTCAGTTTCAGACGGTTCGTGCATCGGGTAAATATTGAGAGAGATATTAATATTTAATTGATTTAATTAAATATTAATTATTGGAGCTTATATTATTAAGTTATAATATTTTAAATATTATAACTTAAGTGATTGTGGCTGAAGGGGTCGCCCATCATGGAAGGGGCCATTTTAATTAAAATTTGATCAGTGACTATTGAAATAATTAAAAAGAAAAGTCGAATTTATTTTAATGATGCCTCTTGAAGGAATTCGCACTTTTCAAAGGGATATAAGGCTTTGCTTGGAAAATCGAGCCATTATGTTATTGAGTATTGAAAATTGATCAAGTCTTCAACCAGAGCACGGAAGCCAAGGGTTTCAGTCTCAGAGCATTGGGGAACGAGCCATCTCCAGTGAAAGCAATTCAGAGGTTGTGAAATATCATCCGATTTATTGCCAGGCAAAGAGATTTCTTCATTCAGGAGAGATCACAGAACATTCACAGAATAATCATCTTCAGGGTTTTCAGTGTTAAATACATCCGTCAGGGATTCTTCAGTTTATGCGCACTATTCATTGAGATCTGGAGATCTGAGAGGAGGCCGTACCATTATTTATTTACTTGCAGCTGTCTCAAGGCCGTACCATTTTGTACCAGGCCGTACTTTTCAAGAAAAGCCGTACTTCTCTTATTTGAGCAAATCGCCATCTCTTTGCTAAGTCTGACTTCATCTCTAGAGGCACCTACCATTCTAGCATCATCAGCAGACATCAACAGAAGGAGAAAGTGGATATTCCTTTCAGCCGTACATTTTCTTGAAGATCATTTATTGCTGCAAATACCAGGTTTTCATAAAAAAATCGTTGTTTTTTTACTTGCATGTTATTGGATCTCATTTGTAATAAATCCATAAGTGAAATAAATAGATTGGCATCAGTATTTCCGATTGATTCTATCATTTCCAGAATTATATGATTTTATTTGCATTTATTATTGAATTCTTGCAAAAATCGCATTATTTCATTTTACCCAAAAACACCAAAAAAACAAAAAATACACAAAACTCTCAAAAAAAAGTCAGAATCCGAAACAGGGGGAAACAAGGGTTTCTACAGTAGCTGCATACATTCTATCAATAAAGACAGTATGATTGTTCTCGTACATGTATTATATTTTGTGAGTTAATTTTGTTTACTCTCATAGTACGTCATGTTGATGTTTTTTTCGTGACCGCACCAACGCAGAATAAAGTCGCCAACGGCTACCCTCTTCTCTCTTGATCAAAGTATCCAACACGCTAAGATTGCGAGAGAGTTCGTGCGTTCAACTCCAAGGTTCCTTCAATGCGAATAGTCTCAGTTGGCTCAATGTGATTTGCTGGTATTTCAAGGGGACTTACGAAATTGTTCAACAACAGAGGAAGGGGGTTTTTGCAGTTCAACAGATTTATCAATGAAGCATGAGTTTCCTATTCTAACCAGAAAGTACTGAATTTAAAGTGGTCGCAGGGTTTAGAGAGTCTAAATTCTATTGTAAATGCAGGATATGGAGCTTAACTTCAGCAGACTTCAACCGAACTTCGCTTTGCCTCGTATCGGACAGCTTCCACGGAGTCAGTGCAATCTTCGAGGGAGGTGACTAAAGATATTCAAACCACCGCTTGACATGAAGATACCATCACAACGACGCATACCATCATTCAAACTGTGATTAAAGTTAGATCCACAACGTTTCCAATTGACCACACAAGGCGAACACACCATCAGTGAGCCCGCTAGTGGTATGGATAAACAAAGCTTGCTTAGATCAAACACCACATTCCATTATTGTTATCTACATGCATGAAATGAAATTTACTCTACTTTAAGCTACTATTCAAATCAGATGGATGAAGAAACCTTGTTAGCTACTCACAACAAAAGATGAAATTCACCATCAATGAAAAAAAAAATTATTGAGAGAGTGTTCACAACAATTTCTTACAAAGTTTTTAAAGGAAAAACTTTCCTTCTTCTTCAAACTACTCTATCAATCTACGCTATGCTACTTCTAAGAAGTTTCTCTATTCTCTAATGATCTAATGTCTAATCTAATGAGGCACAAATGAGGGGGGATGCCCCTTTATATCGTTGGGCAAGTCCAATGGACGGCTCAGATTACAATCAGATGGAGGGCTCAAATCGAGCCACATAAGCCCTAACCCTAAAATCCGCCACTAAGAAAAGTGGGGTAATAAATGACCAATTAATGTCCACCATCTTCTAGAAGATTCCTGTCTGCAAATGCGTTCACACTGTTTTTGTCCGATTGCAAACGGCCTGAGTTTGGTCAACACTGCTTCAACTCCTTGAACTGGTACGGCTGGCACGTTCTCAATCTAAAACTTCAAGGCTGTAACTTTTTCTCCTGCTTGACGATGATTTTCCTCCTTGATGTCGTTCTTCAACTTTGAAGTACTTGATGGTGACCATTAACGCTTGGGTTCTCAACTTTCCCTCCATCCTAGGCTTGGAAGGATTCTTTCGTCTTGAACTCGAACATTTCTTCTTTGTCACATGAGTTGGGCACATACTAGGTTTCAACACTTAGCCATTACTTGCAACTTTTCTTCTTTTGAGGTTGAAATGTAGTCTTGGAGTACTTGCTCCATCTTCCTAAGTCATCAATCATGCCTTGCCCCGACGGTCATTCTGCAAAACAAACAAAAGAAGAGCATCAAAACACTTTTAATATAAATCCACTTTACTTACCTGATCTCTATGTTTTGATCTCCAATGTCCAAATGATCTCCAGATCTGATAGGGTTCATCGGTTTCTCTAGCCAACTTTGCTTCCTTTAAATTCCTCATGCCTTAGAAAATTTTGAAATTTTCCCCCTTAGAAAATTCATCAATCAGGTGCCCATGGAAAATCCTCATCCTGAAGGCTTCGGCGAACTGTGGAAGACTTTAAAATCCATTCCTCATCGTAGACATCCAATACCCAGAAGAAAATTTCCTCCAGAAAACATCAAATCCATGGGTCTACAAACGAAGGGGTACTTTTAATTTTTGAATTTCAACCTTAGAAAAATATTTGTCAATCAAATTTATTCTTATTCTTCGCATCCGGGTGAATTTTCTTTGCTCTGCCTTGAAAATATTTATCACCTTCGCGAAGCTGGCACCTTCTGACTTATCTAAGCCAATTTTATCCATGCCTCAGAAAATTTTATCACTTCTTCAAGCTTAGGCGTATTTTCCCCTAGAGGTGGAATTTTATGCCTTAGAAAAAATTTCAAATAACATCACTAGCATGGGCGCATGAAATTCCATTTTAGCTTGCCTTAAAAAATTTCAAGCCACCTCTTGGCATTTGGGCGCATTTAGCCCTCTGCACTTCCAATTCCTTACTTTAGAAAATTTCCTAGCCCACATATTACTCTTTTTTTACTTGGGCGCATATGAGTGCTAAAGCTTTGATTTTTAATGCTTTAGAGAGTTCTTGAGTTCCCTCTACAAGGTGGGCGCATTTCACCCCCTCTACATCCATTTTGTGACACTTAGAAAGTTTCTTATCAACTCCTTGAGGTAGGCGCACATGAGGGGTAGAGTTTCAAGTTTTCTATACTTAACTTTTCTCTAGCTCTCCATAAGTCAAGGCGTACATCAAAGGGACCCACTTCAAATTTTGAATGACTTAAAGATTCCTCAAGGCCTCCCTAAATAGCTAAGGCGCATGCATGGGGTCAAACTTCAAATGTAGAACACTTCCTTCACAAGTCAAGGCATATGGGATGGGGCCCACTTCATGCATGCTTTTGAATATTCCAAGTTTTTCTCAAGTCAAAGGTGCATTCAAAGGGGGGTACTTCAAGTTTCCACGCCTTGAATATTTCTTGAATTCTCCATGCAAGGCAAGGCGCATTTGAAGGCATCTACTTCAAATTTCAACGCCTTAGCAACTTCTTGTCTAGTCTAAGGCGCATTTGATAGGTTGAGCTTCAAATTTGCATGCCTTAGTAATTTTATAATCACCTTTACTTTCATCTTTACCTTGCACTTGAGATGAGCGCATTTCACACATGGAGGAGGATAAACGCCTTGACCTCTTTGACTTTATCAAGCATGGGCGCATTTCATACATGAAGGACTTAACTTCACGCCTTAGAATATTTTGTAGCTTCCATTACCTTGAGGGCGCATTTAGCATGTGGAAGTGGACAAACTTCATGCTTTAGAAAAATCTCAACACCTCCACCTTACATGGGCGCATTTGGGGGTATGAGGCGGATTTAGCAATGCCTTAGAAACTTTCAGCTTCTATCACTTTATTTCTCCTTGAGGACGCATTTGGAGGTGCCTGCAGGATATTTCCAACACTTGGCATTTTTTTATCAACTGCCAACTTGATAAGGGCGCATTTTGAGGGTCTTGCAGGACGAACTCGGTGCCTTAGACAATTTTAGCAACCTGGCTTGAAGATGGGCGCAATTTCAGGGTGGAGGAGGATTTTCTTTGGACTTAAACTTTTTCAACCCTCTGCCAGTCATCTTGGGTGCATTTAGGAGGTCAAGGTGGATAAACTTCAGACTTAGCCATTTTTCCAGCTGCCTGCTCGTGCTTTAAGACTTACTATAAATAGTAAGCCTTTTGATTTTCACATCTCTAAAGCTTGGATTGATTCGAAATTTTAACCATAGGATCCTCATGACCTAGTTAACCCGTTCATACTACCATCCTGAGCTGACCTGCTATTTTTAGCCAGTTTCTGAAGGTGGTTTACTATTTATAGTGACTGCCTGTTTCTGAGACCTCCACAACTCTATTTGACTTGAAATCTGAATGACGTGCTCCTCATCGGATGACTTGCCCATTCACACTGGCGCCTGCTGCTGATTTACTATTTTTAGCCAGTTTTTGGAACGCCTTACTATAAATAGTAAGTGCTCTGATTGCCCTCAAATTTTACCAGTGGATAGCTTGAAAGATGCTGATCACGGTGGGATACACCGGTTTTCGAAAATTCTGACATTTTACCCCTCATTTTGGGTCCCGAAGCTAGAAACCCTAATTTGACTTGCATGTATATCAAACGACCTCCGTTTGACTTCGTTTCTGTTGCACTTCGCCCTGTTTGTGATTCTGATGCGCTGGGCAACTGCCGAAATGGACCTGCTAAAAATAGTAAGTCTCTGAAAAATGATCATCTCTGCTTGCATGTCACACTACTGCGTAGCTCTTGAAAAATCCAGAAAGAATCTCCAGACATGCATTGAAGAACTTTGCATATAAACCCTAAAATCTACTCCCGAAGCTGAACTTACTAAAAATAGACAGTTGTCCGTTTCAGCTCAAAATTTGTAGACGAGCAGCTTGACATGTTCTGGATGCATTGTGACGATCGAAACTTCAAAAGTGCTGAGAGAACGCCCTGAATTGAACACTTACTAAAAATAGTAAGTTGCTAGAATTCGATGAAACTTAGCTGGGAACCTGCTGGAAGCATACTGACTGCAACGCCAGGGTTAGATTTCAACTTGATCACTTCATTCGATTTTAAATTGGCTGGAGAGTTCAAAACCCTAATTCTTAGACTTAGCCAAAATTTCAATTCAAGCTCAAAGACGGGCACATCCCGGAAAGGCAAACAGCAGAAAAGGGACAGAAAGAGAGAGAGAGACAACAGGAAAACTAACTAAAATCAAGCCAAAAGTTCGAAACGAAGCAAAAATTAGGGGAGTCCCCATTTGCAATGGGGCGATGTGCGAAAAAGGTCACAACACGTCATAATTATTCCCAATGAGTAAACATTTGGCATTGTTGCCTAAGTGAATGTAGGGAAATCACCCGACGGTAGAATGGCATCATAATGCATCGACCGATGGAGGAACCCGTGCAAACAAATGAGGAACGAGAAGACAACTTGACACAGGACCTAGTCAACCTATGGGACATTTCGTTGAGGGAGCAAGTACGGAGGGAGGCTCTCAGCTGAGAGATCCCCCAGTTGGTCATCTAGGACAGACTAAACGTCAACCCAAAGGTCGACCATCTCCTCAACCGATTGCTAAGGTTGCTAGCGCGTCATTTCATCATCCTACAAGATTTGCGGGTGGAGAGTGACCAAGAATGTCGAAGATAGCAAATACTGCAATGATATGAGGAAAGGGCAAAGCAAGAGGAAGAGGAACGTGATACTAGCCGAAGACGTACTCCCGGCAACCAATGGTTGTACAACCAACATTTAATGCCCGTACAACCTAATAAAGATAAGAACCAAGTACCAATCAGGCAAGAAACACTGGAAGAAAAGGTACAACGATCACTCAGGTTGCAAGAGCAGGAAAACCAATGGTGAAGGCTAAAACAAATTAATGAAGAAACCAATGAAGATATTAATGAAATAAACCAATCTATTACAAGAGCACACCAAAACCTTGTTGAGGAAAGGAACAAAGGACCCTTCAAGACACCATGTGTAGCAAGCAAAGAAAGATATAGAATTAATGAAAATGAAGATGAACTAACTGAAGAGCTTGAGAGCAGTATTCGATGCATTCGGGAGTTTCCATATCGGACGACAACAAAGGGCCGAGGACTGGAAAATCTAAGCCTAAGACCCCAGGGTAGAGGGAGTACTGGAACGAATCCCAAGAGACTCGAGGTGTAGAGGACGCTAACAGAGGGCATGGGGGAGACTCGTACGTGGCCGAGAGTGCAAGTGACACACCGGGACGTTGCGGGAGAACCAGTCCAATCAAGTCCAACACAAAAGGAAGGCATCGAAGAAGGATGGTGACCTCGCCAGCCGAGAAGCAGAAGCTACCAAAGTTCACGGGGAAAGGTTAAGAGGATCCAATACGGCACTACAAGACGTGCGAGACTATTTGGATAGCCAAGGGGCAAGTGATGTGGACTATTGGCTGATAGCATTCCTAGCAATGCTGAGGGGCATAGCCATTGATTGGTACAACGAACTGGATGCAATCCACCAAACATCATGGAAAACACTGAAGAGGGCATTCGAGGAGGAATTTAAACTCAGAGATGACAACGAAATTGTAGCGGAAATCTACAACACAAAGCAAGGGAAACATGAGAATGTGTGAGCCTACAATCGTAGACTCAAGGAGTTGCTAGGAAAACTACAGACATAGCCAGCAGACAGCCTGAAGAAGCAGTGGTTCATTGAAGAACTACTTCCCTCTCTCCGGAAGAAAATGAAGGTGGTACCTCCATCCTCGTACACTGAAGCATATAACCGTGCAATGGATATTGAGAGTGAGAACAAGACATCCTCTCAGGGGAAAACGAAAACGGATGACAATGAAAGTATGAAGGAGAGCAGTGAAGATGAGTCAAAAATCGTACAAGCTCTCTGTCGAGACATGATGAGGATGATGAAGGAACTGAAAGTCGACAAGGGTGGGTCGAAGGAGGTGAAGGAATTATGGTGTACCAAATGCAAAACAAAAGGTCACACGAAGGCGAACTGCCCGAAGAAAATGTTCTGACATTTACCAAGTTATGGGACACTCCATCAAGGAGTGTGTAATGTCCCCATTTTGGCCATTAGCTCTTCATTTGGTTTTAGCCTATTTCCAGAAATCCGTAGGCTTGTCTGAGGTAAAATCAGGGTTTCCTTCTTCAGAGGTTCTATGGCATTTCAGGGAGTTTACTATTTATAGTAAATTCTATTTTTGGCAGTATGCAGTTTTCAGTCTTCAGGTCTTCATTTTTAGTTGGAGCAATTAAATGAGTTCAAGTTTTGGCTTCTGAAAACTTTATTTTGGTGAATTTCATAAATAAAGGCATTAATGTTATAATTTGCAATTGACCCCTTGGCCTAGGGAAATAACTTCATGTTCTTAAAAGGTGGACTTGAAGGGGGACGCCTTCATAAGAATTAAATATTAATAAAGTCTTTAATGCCTTGTGGAAAAATGGACGCCATTTTAATGAGTTAATATTTTTTTAAAGTTTAATGTTGCTTGAAGTGGGACGCCATCTTGAGTAATTAAAAGATATTTGGAAATTTGAAGAGTCCTTTGTGTCTTTTGGCGTGCCTTGGAAGGAATTTGAAGTGACATCTCCTTTTCTATAAAAGAGAAGCCTGGCTCCAGCATTTGGTATCCATGAATGTATGCTAAAGTTATGCTGTCAAAATGACAATTGATATTTTGCTCCGAGGAAAGCTTACCTCCTAGCCTCTCACCAATTTCGTGTTTGAAATACAACACCTAGTTGGATATTTGCTACTTCTCAAATCAGACTAGCAGATTGAGCTCAACAGATGAAGATTTTTGATGAAATTTTCAGTTTTGAAGTTGCTGATACAGTCACAGCTGAAGGTGGTTTTTGCAAACAGCTTTTGGAGTGAATTTAATTTGCTTGTGGGTACTTTACCAATCCATTCCTACACCCAAGGTGACCATCTTTGGAGATTTTCAGATTTTAATTTTGAGTTTCTGATTTTTTATGTCAAACTCGCCCTCAAGGAAGGTCGTACCATTCTGGAGAGCTTGGGATTTGTGCCAAAAATTATATGAGAAGATTTGATGCTGTTTTGTGGTCAGAATTTTGGCACCTACCTCCTAGAAGGTCTCTGCAAAAGACATCATTCGATTCTGAGGTATTTTGAATGAGTTATGAATATTTTAGTGGGTTCACACTTGCTGGTTCTTCATTTCAATTTGCTGATTTTTCTTATCTGACTTTAGAAGTTCAGAATTTTGATTATTTATCAGCAATTAGAGAGATAATTGTTTGTATGGGATCATCCATTACTCATGTGCTTTGAAGCTATTGTAATTTACATGTAATTTGCAGCTCTCTTCTTATTTGTAAGACTGTTAACAGTAGTACTGTTTCAGTCCTTAATTGCTGCAATTAATTCTTCTTTCTTCTCACATTAAGTACCCCTGGATGGTCTAACACCAGTATGGATAATTGAATTTGTATCACTCTTTGTACCCACTCTCAAGTGGTGAATACCCACTCTTAAGTGGATGCTTGCCGCAACGGATGAATTAGATAGTTGTATCTTCATGGCTGGTTATCCGCCTAATTGTTCAGTTTCAATTAATAACTCCGTCATATGTTAGCACCTCGCCCTCAGTGGGATCTTGAGTGCACATTCTTGACGTTGAGTTTGTTTCATTTCAAGTTATTGTTTTTAGTTTATCCGCCATATGACAACATCTCTCCTTCCTTGGGATTGAGTGTGCATTCTTGGCGTTGAGATCATTCAAACTTGGTTTTCAATTTTGGAGCTAACGCTAATTCAATTGGTGTAGTGTTGATTGTGTTGTGGTAATTCAAAAAAAAAATTGGTTAGTATATTTCAGAGTGCCCGTACAACCTAAAAACAAGGAGTTCGCAAGTGTTCTTCGCACAAGGGGAGCAGTCGACCCCTCTGACCACATCACCGAAGCCCCAGTACAATAGCAATGCATCCCCTAGAGATTACTGAAGTCCGAGAAACAAGATCCAATACGACAACAAAAGCAAACCCATGATACAATGTCGAAAGTGCAATGAATGGGGTCACTTTGCCAGGGAATGCCAAAACGGTCAAGGTGTGGGTGGAAGGTTGTGCAAATGGTGTGGTCATGGCAATCATGAAGACACCAACTGCCCGAAGCAAAAAGGCATAAACATGCTGGAGGTAGCCGACGAGGAGGTCCTAGCAATCATAAGGGCGCAAACAAAGAAAGCCAATTATCCAAACCCTCGTACAGAGAAAGAAAGACTCCAAGAGGCTAGGGCGGAAGTGGAAGAGGCAATGGCCAAAGAACAAAGAACCTCCAAGGTGGCTAGTACGTCATTGCAGTTGGAGTTTGAGAAAAATATCGTACAGCAATTGTTTCACACAACCGTAGCAATCAAAGTAACAGACCTTCTACAAACGATGCCCCAACTGAGAGTAGCACTCACAAACGTTGTCGAAGACAATCTTCAGAAGGGTCCAACCCAGAGTATGACACATTCGGCAAGAGAGGCCATGGACCCAATGCTACTCGCAGTGAACGTTGTGAGGAAGCTGATCGTCATACAAATGGAAATCATGGGAAGGAAACTTTCCAACACCATCGTCGATGGAGGCTCAGGAGTGAACGATCTACCAAAAGAAACATGGAAGTGTCTACGGAAGCCAACCCTCTAGCCCTCGACATTCCACCTAGTAGGTGCAGACCAACATGGTATCAAACCTCTCAGTACACTGATGGCACAGAAAGTCCTGATCGGCACGCAGCAGTTCCTATTGAACTTCGTCATCATCCCACTGCAAAAGAAGGCGTACAACACGTTGTTGAAATGAGGATGGTTGATTTCTGCCAAGCAGATCATAATTGGAAGAGGAACACACTCTTGGTCGAGAGCAACAGGCGGAAGTATGTCATTGACTTGAAGAACTAGGTCGTTAGCAAAGAATTGGCTTCCTCAGAATCGGAATCAGACGGAGGTGGGACGAAAGCTATGGAACCAAACGCTGATGGCATACTTGAACTCAAGAGTTGCTTGGAGGACAAGACAAGCTCACTAAATGGGTTGTTTCATTGGCAAATGTAGGATTACAAGGTGTTCCACCCAGAATGCAACATGTTACAAGTCAGAGAGGGAGAGCAGAAAGAAGAGAAGAAGGGCACGTCCAGCCAGACACTTCTGGCCAGGTACAAAGAGTACAAAGAGAGTATAAGAATTGGATGATACAGCAGCCAACGAGTTGGAATGTGACAAAGTACGAGGTAGTGAGAGAAAGTTAGAAAAAAGAGAAGGGGAGGAGAGAGAAAATGAAGATGAAAATTATAAAAGGCAAAAAATGAATAGTGTTGAAAATTGAAAAAATGAAAGTAGAAGAGTTAGAAAATAGAAAAGAGGAGGAAAGTGGAAAAAATGAAAAGAAGAAAGTAAAAAATTCAAAAAATGAAGAAAATGAAAAAATGGAAAAAAATAAAAAAAGAATTAAAAAATGAGAGAGAGAAATATTAAAAAATTCAAAAAAGTGAAAAAACAAAAAATAAAAGTGAGAAGTATGGTGAAATGGGAATATATATTAAAATTGATTGAATAGCACAAAATAAAAGAAGGGAGGTCGTACGGGAGACAAAAGGAGACGTATGATAAAACTATTCCTACCAAGCAGACCATACATCGTACGACAGAACTGATAAAAGCAAAGCTGAAGGTTTTTAAAATCACAAAAACTCCAAAGGGAAGGTCGGTCGTACAATGTGAAGAGGAGCGGTTTGTAAGAAGCGAAAAAGAAATTGCCGTACGATTTGATTAGGAGCCAACCGTACGAGGTGTAAGAGAGTTTGTTGTATGAAGAGGTGAAAAGGAGATCGTCGTACGATATAAAGAGAGTCTGCCATACGAAGAGGTGAAGGAGAGTCTGTCGTGCGAAATGAACATAAGTTGGCCATACGAGGTGACAAGGGCAGCCGTGTAAGAGTCTATAGAGGTATTAGCGTATGGAGACTAGCGGGCAAACAGCAAGTGCAAGATGTATGGGGGAGAGAAGAAACTGTACAACGTACAAAAAGGACCACTAAGAATAAAGCATCACAGGGAGAAACAAATTCTCTGCCAAAGGCAACTAGGTGAATTCCATACGCTATGAAGAGGAGAGGCGTCGAGGATACTAAAGGCAATTTCGCACAAAGAAGAGAAAGTGTTACCACTATAAGGACCACATTCAGGAAATACAAAATCAAAAGGAAGGTCGTACATAGGAGAACCATACAAGTGAAAATCGCATCAAGAAGGGAGAAACTAAATTGCGCAAATAAGAGGAATAAGAACAGTGCAAAATTTGTATTTTCCGGCTTTGTCAGCATTATTTTTTCCCTCTTAAAAAATCATGAAAATGAGGTGCGCCATGGAGTTTTGTATGGTTTCAAAAGTCTTAAATTGGCCTTGGCGACAGGGGCTCCACCCCTCGACCCCGCCCTGTACCGTGACAAGGAGCACACTAGGGGCCGGGAGGAGCGCTACCCCTTGACACTGCTGGGGGCGTTGCCCCTAGACCCCTGCAAGGGCCGCTGCCCCCAAACCCCCACAAGGGGCACTGCCCCTTGACCCCACTAGGGACATTGCCCCCAGACCCCCATTAGATTCGATTGAATTACCAAATCCCAGTGCAACCAACCACCACAGTACAGGTAGAGCCGCCAACCTCACGCCCAAAGTCACTAGTATCACAGTGTCAGCCTCACGACCAGAGCCACCAGTATCATAGACAACTCACCTTGCCCCTCGGTCACACACAACATCACTAGAACCCCATCTAGAAGATTTAGGAGAGGAGTCCAATGATGAATCCACTAGAGTGTACACTGAGATTAGTGGACTGCAAGAGATGGCGAGAGTTATGTACAAAGTCGATGCAATTGGACAACAATTGGATGTGGAATATGATCCCTTAATGGTACATGAGGCCGAGAGGATGGCAAGTATGCAGTCGGAATGCAAAGGCGAATTCTTTTGGTGTTTTATCTTGCACAAGTGGCCAAGAGTAGAGACGACTAAGACTACCAAGCGAGAGTTGGCGGACTACATTCAAAAGTCACAAGAGGAACTGGCTCATGTGACAATTGTCGAGTGGCGGGAGTTGCCACTCTCAAGGAGAAGTTGACACAGAAAGACACAGTACTGGCAGACAAGGATCGACTATTGGATGCACAGATGGCTGATGCATTGTGACTTTCAACTAAGAGGGAGAGTTAGTTGCCAAAAAAGGACAAAGAGTTGGCTAGCACCAAGCAGGAACTTGAGAAGGCGAAGGCCAAACTAGCTGAGGCAATCCAGATGGTGGAGCTTGCACATCCAGAGGCGCCTTCTCACCCTCCCTCTTCTTAATTTCCCTTTTTGTACCCCCAATTTTGTTTTTCATCAGTTGGGAGACGACTAATTTTGTGGGGGGGATGATGTAGTTGATTGTAGTCGGCCGAGAGTGTACTTGGTCGGTTGTGAGTCATAAGTAAATAAGACTTTAGTTAACATTAATATTTCATGTACTTCTTGTGTTATGTACTTGTCATGTTAGTTAGTTGTCTTGGGAATTAAGTTCTTGACAAAACAATTAGTTGTAATGAAGGGACACAACAATTCGTCTCTCAACCACCGCCAACGTACTATATGTTCTCGAGTCATGTAGTCAGGAAACATCATGGTTATGATTATGCTGATTATGTTCATGAATGTTATGATTCTGGAGACTATTCTGTTATGTACTTGTGCTACACTGTTATAGTACGGATAGTTGTACTTGCATACATTTTATCAATAAAGACAATATGATTGTTCTCATACATGTATTAAGTTATGTGAGTTAATTTCATTTACTCTCGTAGTACGTCATAATTATTCCCAATGAGTAAACATTTGGCATCGTTGCTTAAGCAAACGTAGGGAAATCACCTAACGATAGAATGGCATCATGATGGGTCGACCGACAAAGGAACCCATATAAACAAACAAAGAACGAGAAGATGACTTGACACAAGACTCGGTCAACCTGTGGGACATTTCATTGAGGGAGCATGTACGAAGGGAGGCTCTCAGCCGAGAGATCCCCCAATCAGTCATCTGGGATAGACTAAACATCAACCCAGAGGTCGTCCATCTCCTCAACGAACTGCCAAGGTTGTTGACGCGTCATTTCATCATCCTGCAAGATCTACAGGCGAAGAGTGACCAAGAACACCGAAGACAACAAATATTGCAACGGTACGAGGAAAGGACAAAGCAAGAGGAAGAGGAACGTGATACTAGCCGAAGACGTACTCCCAGCAACCAATGATCGTATAACCAACATTTAATGCCCGCATAACCTAATAAGGATAAGAACAAAGTACCAATCGGGAAAGAAACGCTGGAAGAAAAGGTACGACAATCACTCAAGTTGCAAGAGCAAGAAAACTGATGGCGAAGGCTAAAACAAATTAATGAAGAAACCAATGAAGATATTAATGAAATAAACCAATCTTTTACAAGAGCACACCAAAACCTTGCTGAGGAAAGGAACGAAGGACCCTTCAGGGCATCGTGCGTAGCAAGCAAAGAAAGATATAGAATTAATGAAAATGAAAATGAACTAACTGAAGAGCTTGAGAGCTGTATTCGACGCATTCGGAAGTTGTCCATATCGGATGACGACGAAGGGTCGAGGACTGGAAAATTCAAGCCTAATGTAAGAGACCAAGTGTCTCTCAACCCAAAACTTCAGACTGTGAATGCAATTTTTGTTTGTTTGTAGTTTTTTATTTTTTTGTGGTTTTTGCAATAAGAAGAGATGGTGCGATTTTGATAATAAATGCTTGAAAAATATGAATAAAATACCAGAAGACTAAATATGACAGAATATAGTTTAGAATCTGAAGATAGGTAATTTATTGATCTTCCAGAACATTTACAACTGCGAGATTCAAACATGCAAGTAAAAAGGCAAGCTATTTATTGAAGAACTTGTGAAAGCTTGCAACCGCTTGAAAGGAAGCATGATAATGGTACGGCCAATGAAAGGAAGCAATCTCCCAACCCAAAAATCAATGCAAAGGCTCCAGAAACCCAAGGCGACCACTGTAGAACAAAAAGGCAACAAAAAGGCAAAGCGATTTGCCTGATAATGATGGTACGGCCTTGCTGCTGTAAAGTACGGCCTCAAACCAGCAATTATTAAATCCGTACGGCCTTGAATAGAGTGCCAGATGTTAGATAATTAATGGCCAATGAAAAAGATTTCCTTCTGGAAGAAAATCGATCCAAACCCTTGATAAAAGCCTTCACAATAAGCTCTATAATGACTCCTGTATGAAGCCACTCAACTGACAATCTTCAACTGGTCTTTCACAGCCTCAGTATGTCTGATTCTGAAGAGTTGATGTTCTCCAAAACCTGATTGCAGAAACCCTTGTTTCTCCAACTCCAAATTGTTCTCATAGAGAAAAGATAAAATTCAAATAATCATATCATAATGAGTTATATTCTGTCTTTGAGAAATAAATACCTCTCTCAAAAATTCGACCCCCTTCAAAAACGCAATTTAAATGCATTTAATAATATAAAATTCGCCTCTTTTGAACTTAGGCAATTTCATTAATAAATGGCGTCCTTTTTAAATGAGTAATAAATACTCATTTAATATTAATATTACTCCATTATTATAAAGTAATAAATACTTTATAATTCGCCATTAATTAATATTTTAATATTTCACTTAAAGTGACTTTATAATATAAAGTCATAATAATAATTATTTAATTATTATTAAATGCTCCCTTATTCACCGTTTGTTCATCAAACTATCAAACTGGGTCAAAACTGAGATGACCAACTAAACCAGGTGCCCTGCCAGAAATAGTAACCCCTGTTTGCCTGACTTGCTATAAATAGTAAATGTCTGAATATCACTTTGTAAGTCTCTGCAAAGGCCCAAACCTGAATCAACTGATGGAGTGATGTCTCGAAACTCTGGATAACTGCCAAGGACAACCCTCTAATCAAAACTGTCAGCCTACGAGGGTCAAATTGATAGGCTCCCTCCACAACAAACAACGCCAGCTAAAACGGGGACATTACACCTAAGACCCCAGGGTAGAGGGAGTATCGAAACAAACCTCAGGAGACTCGAGGTATAGAGGACGCTGACAAAGGACGTGGGGAAGACTCATACGTGGCCGAGAGTGCAAGTGACGCACCAAGACGTTGCGGGAGAACCAGTTCAGTCATGTCCAACACACAAGGACGACACCGGAGAAGGATGGTGACCCCGCCAACCGAGAGGCAGAAGCTACCAAAGTTCACGGGAAACAATTCAGAGGATCCAGTATGGCACTGTGAGACGTGCAAGACTATTTGGATAGCCAACGGGCAAGATGATGTGGACTATTGGCTGAGAGTGTTCCCAGTGATGCTGAGGGGCATAGCCATTGATTGTTACAGCGAACTGGATGCAGTCCACCAAACATCATGGCAAACATTGAAGAGGGCGTTCGAGGAGGAATTTAAACTCCTCAAAGTTGGTACTAAGTTGAGTTTAGACATGTGTCCTAATTCTGAAGATGATGTTGAAGAGATGTCTAACATTCCTTATGCTAGTGTTGTTGGTAGTTTAATGTATGCAATGGTTTGCACTAGACCAAATATAGCCCAAGCAGTGGGAGTTTTGAGCTGGTTTATGTCTAACCCTGGTAGAGAGCATTGGACTTTTGTTAAGAGGGTGTTTAGATATTTGTGTGGTACTTCATATTATTGTTTGGTTTATCATGGTACTAATGATGTGGATAAGTCATTGGACATATAGGGTTTTGTTGATGCAGATTGGGCAGGTGACTTGGATAGTCGAAGGTCCACTAGTGGCTATGTTTTTACTTTGTTTGGAAGTGCAGTGAGTTGGATGAGTAAGAGGCAACCTACAGTTGCATTATCCACCACCGAAGCAGAGTATATGGCAGCTACACATGCTTCTAAGGAGGTGGTTTGGTTATAGAGACTTGGTAATGGCATTGGTTTTGATTGCAAGACAGTGAGGATTGGACGTGATAGTTAGAGTGCTATATGTTTAGCTAAAAATCCTATGTATCATGCTCGTACTAAACATGTTGATGTTCATTACCACTTTGTGTGAGAAATAGTAGAGAATGGTAAGGTTTTGATTGAAAAGGTTGACACTTTGGATAATGTTTCAAATTCTCTCACGAAGCCAATGACCACAAATAAGTTATCTTGGTGCAAAAAGGCCATGGGCCTTGATCACTATACTTGATTACAAGTTTTATTTGTATCTCATGGATGTAATTTGTAATGTCCCCATTTTGCGAGAATCAGAGTTCGTAAGGATTAGCCTATCATTTGACCCTCGTAGGCTAACAGTTATGGATAGAGGGTCTTCTGTGGCAATTACCGATGATTTAGAGACATTACTCTTCAGCTAGATTCAGGTTTTGGCCTTTGCACAGGTTATTTGACTCAGATTGGCACACTTACTATTTATAGTAAGTTACTATTTTGGGAGAGTCAGGGTTCCTATTAATAGAAAGACACCTGAGTAGAGCATATTGGCAGTGTCGACCTTGATTGGGCCTTTGCAACTGTTTCTAGACTCAGTTTCACATACATACTATTTATAGTAAGTCACTGTTTAGGGTTTCTATTTTTAGACAGGCATCCAATCACATGGAGAACAGGGAGAGTCGACTCCTGGCTCAGATGGCTTAGCAATCAGACAAGTACATCAAGAGATATTAAAGTTTAAGTGACTTAAGTGATTTATTTAATATTTTAATATTATTATAAAGTTATAAAGTAACTTTATAATAATAAAGTCACTTTAATATAATAAAGTGCGTTAAGTGAATAATTTAATGTGGGAATAAATCTTTTATCCCACATTGGCCAGGAAGGTGTTTGAGCTCTCTTAAGGAAAGAATAAAAAGAGAGGCAAGAGTTCATTCTCAATATCCAGTTGATGAATATTATTTTGATTAATTTTTATTGTGGAGCCTAGGGCTTCTGCAGTTTTCTTCTTTGATCATAGGAAACGAAAACTTCCTATTGATAGCATAACTGAGGGAGTGAAAGATCTCTCGAAGGGTTGCAATTGAGGAGAGGATAATTTCGTCCTTTCATTTGTGCAAATTGGTGAAGTTTTTCACAAGGGTTTTGAAGATTATTACTTGCAGATCATATTTAGTGTTGGCTGCTACAGTACACGTGAATAGTGCCGCGCTACAGTACTAAGGTATTTTAGTGGAGCTTATCACAAGGATTTTCAAGGGTTTGATAGATTATTATTAGAACAGTAGTATTCCTTTGTGGTTGCTTTTGAGATTACATTTCCAGCTTTCAAGCTTCATTCTCAAGCACATGTGAAGCCATTAAAAGCTGTACAACATCCATAGTGCTGGACGTGACCCTTACTAGTGGATTTCAGACACAGTACCAACTGCTGCAAACGTTCAGTCTCTCTACAACTTCCAGGTCTGAACATTGAATGTATCTGTTTGATAAATGTTTGATATGTTTAGTATGAACAACATTCTCCAATTCTGAGTGATGTCCTGTTGTACTTTAAGTGCGAACTGCTGTTAAAAATCAGTCATTTCTATGCTCAGAAAAATTATTGTTATAACCCTCTGTAAGCTGCTTTATAGATCTGCACTTGTAACTGATGTTAAGAGTTAATGTTAGTCTTTATTGTTACTGCAATATCTGAACATTATCAATGAATTAAGGTCCACTAGCAAATCAGAAGTGAAACTCTGTTCTAAAGCATATCTCTATTCAAACATGCATGGTGTTCCCAATAGGAAATTTTGAAATAATTATTAGTTTGGATTTTTCATGCGAAGTGTTGATGATTTTTTTTCATGAGCCTAAAATCAGCATTTTGAAGTTAGTTTGAGGTAGTCTCATCACATAATTGCAATGCATAATGTCAAATGGAAGAATGTTAGGATAGGTGACATTATAATTGCTATCCTAAATTGATTTTTGTGTCTCCAAGTTCTTTGGAAAGTGTTTTTGAGGACATCAGGGGCAAAATATTTATTTATTTTCCTATGACAAATTGTAATTGCATTTAAAGAGGTGGACCCTTCACAGTGGCGGTTACAAGGCATCCCGAGAGAATATTCTTCTTAGGCGTCCAACTTTCTAGGTTGGGACCCTTGAGTGTGCATGTCCTTGCATGTTATTTGCATGTTTTGCATGCTCTTGCATGGTTGGGCGCCCAAGTTTGCATGGAGGTGCATGAGCTTGCATGTAGCCGTCGGAGACTTATGGAGCACTCGGGTTTGACTCAATTTGATTGGTTGTGGGTTAGGCGCCCATGTGAAGGCCATGTGATTATTGAATATTTTATTCCATGTTTATGGGCTGTCTACTAAGGGGAGCATGGGTTTTTCTAGGTGGTTTTGCTAGTTGTCTTGGGATACCATTTGTGGTATTCTCTCCACAAACTTCTATATATTGGAGCCTTTGGATGGTGGCTTAATATGAGTTCTTTGCAGGTTGTCAAGACCAAAGTTGGAAAACTCAGACTCGGCACGAACTCGGCAGCCCAAAATAGGACTCAAACTCAGGACTCAGCTTGGACTTGGCAAAAAACTCGACAAAAAAAACATAGTTTTACAAAACAAAAAAAGAAATTAATGCATTTAGAGAACATAAGAGCATAATTTGATTATCAATTTGTCATAATTCAAAGATTACACATGTCATATGATCATCAAACACTCAATAATTGAAATTTCATCATTCATACTCAGTTTCAAACTTTCAAATGTATAACAGCATCATGAGTTTATAAATGTTTGCATATAATCATATGTCAAAATGAGAAAAACATTAACAACCAAATAAAATCTATATCTTCCTCTTTCCCCTCCTACTGCAACTCAATTTTGTAGGACTAGAAGGTGCTACAATATCCAAATGATGAGGAGATTGAGGAGTGGTTTCTTGATCTTCAAAAGTGTCTTCGTCCTCCGACATTGCATCCAATCCTGCTACTTCTTCTTCTTCTGCTACTGCTCTCTCCAATTCAGCAAGATCTACATCAGTAAGGAAGACATCAACATCATCATTTTGTTCATCAATAGTCCATTCACCATATGGATCACTATCATCCAAGTCAATGGACTCATGTGAAACACCCTCCACCTTTCTAGTTCGAAGGCGAAGGTTGTACCGAACAAAAACTAGATCATTTAGGCGCTACTGGGTCAACCTGTTTCTCTTCTTTGTGTGAATGTTCTCAAATAAGCTCCAATTACGTTCACACCCAGAAGCACTACATGGCTGTGACAAGACACGGATGGCTAGCTTTTGAAGATTTGGCATGCTAGCACCATAGTTCTCCCACCATAAATCTACAAAAACACATTAAAAAATATAAGAATAAAGTAAAAAATGTAAGAATCAAGTTTCTAATTTCATCTTATAGTATTGAACAAAAACTTTTACCTGGTTGTTTTTCTCTCCTTTCAATTGCTTGTTGTGAGGAAAAGAGTCTCCCCTTTGCACCCTTGTAGACCTTGAATAGATAAAAATAAAAATAAATCAAATATAGAAAATTAGTTATCAACTTACTATGTACGTAAAATGGATGTTTCTAGATAGTCAACATTGCAAATTCATAAATAAGATGTAACAAATCTCACCTCCAACTCATCAAGCACCTTGTCTCTCATCTCACGATCAAGCACCAACTTATTGATGCATGTGACAAGACCTGCCATGACCTCCTCATCAGCCTTAAACGTTTCAAAGAAGTAAAACTTTGGATTCAAGTAGGCAAAGGCATGTATCGGCTAGTGGAGTTGGTTTGTCCATCTACGATCAATGATGCGCCAAATGATTTCATATTTTCTTTTGTTTCTGCCATGGTAATGTGAAATGGCCTCTTTGGCCCTATCCATGGCCTCATAGACGAAACCCATTGGCATGCCCTCTCCATCCACCATACAAAGAACCCTAACCAAAGGTTTTGTCACCTAAAAAAATGAAAACAAATGTTAAATTATTACAAAATTAACCCCTCAAAAAAAAAGCAGCAAATAGATTATCATGTATAAAATTTATTTTTGTGTTTGTTACTTACCCTGATCAACTCCTCTCCATTTTTGAGGAATATGTCATCAAAAACTATGCTTACAATCCTCTCCCCTTTAGGATTTTTGGAAAATGGGGACTCCAACCAAGCATCTGACACAAACATTTGCTTGAGATGAGCAATGGCACCAAGAATGTGTTGCAATGTGAGGAAGTGGCTAGCAAATAGTGTCACTCCTGGTCACACAAGGTCCTTGCCATTTGTGAATTTTCTCATCAAGGAAAGCACCCAAGTATGGTTGTAGATAAATTTGGTAACATTTTTGGCATCTTCAACCACACTTTTGACCCATCCAATCTTCCCAATGTCCTCTAGCAACAAGTCCAAGCAACGTGCAGCACAAGGAGACCATGAAATTGTGGGATGCCTCTCCATAAGTTGTCTACTTGCAGCTACATATGCAGCTGCGTTGTCTGTGATAATTTGAACAACATTATCAACACCAACCTCCTAGATCACCCCATCTAATAAATTGCATAAAGTCAACATTTTTTACTTCATTGGAGGCATCTATTGACTTTAGGAACACCAATCCACCATTAGAGGCCACTAAAAAGTTTAGGAGAGTCCCATTCCGTCCATCTGTCCACCCATCAAATAAAATGCTGCAGCCTTTTCTTTGCCAAAATTTTTTTTTGCTCATCAACCACAAGCCGTGTATTCTTTACAACTTCCTCTAGCAATGGCCCACGCAAATCTTTAGCTGTTGGGGTCTTAAACCCCTTACTTGCAACTGTAAGGGCATTCACCAAACATTCCCAATATGGGCTACTCGCCACATTGAAAGGTAAATTATTGTAGTACCAAAAGTTTGCTGCTACCATCCTAGCTTCATGATGTTTTTCTATATTCCAACCAGTACCTTCAAGTGAAGGTTGTGCTCCTAGAACATTGCGTGGAATAAAGAAATTTGGTCCTGCTAAAGGACCTAGCTAGCACTAGCAGTAGAGAAAGAACCCTCGAGATTCTCACCAAAAAATGAATGTGGCTGACAGATGCTTGCACTTGGAGTACCATGGGGCCTCGATGGTCTAGAAGTGGATACATTTCTACTCGTCACTGTTGCTAGTGCATCCTTTGTTTTTTGTCTTTCATCTTTTTTCATCCCATACTCAACAAGAAGGGCCTTCATCTCTCTAAGCATCTCATGAGTCGAGTTAGGGCATATATCCACATTTTGCCCAAGTATTTTGGCGATGTGGTATTTTAATCTGTTGATTCCTCCTCTCATCCATTTGTTGCATTCAGTACATGTGACCTCACCCTTTTTATTTCCTAGTATCCCATACTTCCATGCAGGGTATTTTCTAGTTCCCCTTGGGTTTGAAGATGACATTGTTGTTTCAACATGAAAAAAAAAATAACAAGGGTTTGGTAAAAAATCAACAAATAAACGATAATCAAACATTTGCAAAAAAATAGAATTCAAACCTAGTTAAAAATACTAGGAATTACGCTATTAAGGGAAACGAAAAAAAAATTGGCAACATTTCCCCTTGTTTTTCATGACTTTTTGATTTCCAATTGAAGAAAACAAAAAAAAAGAAGTTAGATCACTTACTTGGCTCTAATTTGATCTCCTTCGCTTGTCTTCTCCACTTCTTCACACCTTACTTCGAGTTGCAGACCTGTTTTGGGCAAAATAGAAGAGTAAAATGAAGGAAAAAAAAAAGAGGTTTTAAAACCTCAATCTCCACCTACAGCCGCCGACACGAGTCCAAGCGCGGGACTTGGGAGTCTGAGCCCAGGACTTGCATGAGTCCCTCTAATGGACTCGGGAGTTTGAGCCTAGGACTCTCCCAAATCCATGCCAAGTCAACTCAGCACGGCTTGGGACTCGCGAGTCCGGCGAGTCCAGCAAAGTTTTCCAACTTTGGTCAAGATGATGAAGTGCTACCGAATTGTAGAGAGGATTGTTGTATTGATGTACTTCCTTGAATATTAATACAAACATTGGATCTCTTTGGGTGTGGAGTTTTTTCCCGCAAGGGCTTCTCCGCGTATATCTTGTGTCACTTGTGTTGATGACTTGTGGTATTGCAGATTTTTATTTCATTGTTGCATATGTCAATCACTTAATCATTTTTATGGCAATCTTGTAAACGTATTTTCAGATTTGCAACCACATATTTAAGTTCATATTGCTGCAAGTTATACCTTGATTTCCAACAATCTCAAGAGATCACTTTTCATCATCTTGGAGATGAAGCATTGAAGGCTGTAAGGGACAAAGATACTCATAAAGGAGGAGAAACCACAAGTAACATGGGATATTGATCTGCTACAAGAGGATCAAGAACCACCACACATGGTGTGGAATGAGGATCTTCATGAAGAAGAGTAACAAGTAATAGTATGGGATAAGGATGCATGAAAAGGAAAGAAATGCGTGTTTGAAGTGTCAAGTTATAAAACCTTATTTTTTCATATTACAAGAAAGTGATTGAAGTTGCCAATAGTGGCATGGTGTGATGGTTGAGTTGTTGTGTTGTTATTCTTGCCATCAAGGTTCAAACCCAATTGGGGTGTAATTGTTGAGAATTCATATTGGGGATGAGGTCCCCCGTTTGTGACCTAACCGGTTCATAGCTCCAGGTCAAAAGCGTTTACCCCTCTTTTCAAAAAAAAATAAAGTGATTGAAGTGAAATTTGAGCTTGAGGAGACATTGAAGAGATATAAAACCTTATAACGTCTTGCTTGAGACATATAAGGATCCATATGATAATCTTGATCATTTACATTGGAGTACAAACAATGTGTTGAGTATGAAACAAAACCACATTGATGTTGTAAATCAAGGTGATTTTATAAGGCATTACACAACAAAAATTTTGCCTATAGGGAAAGTGGCTAGGAGATGAACAACCCAAAGTGATGGATTTTCAAATAACCGTTATCCCTCCTACATACTAACAAATGTTTAGATGGGCTTGTTTTTGCACATCCCCTTGCCTTGTGATTATTCCCCAATGTGTACATAAGTTCAAAGGTCACAATAAAATTACTTCTCATGGAAAATGGTTATCAAAGTGATAAGTTGAGTATTAAAATACTCGAGGTAGTGAAAAATCTTACAAAAATAATATCTACATAATACTACACTATGGGCACTCCTACTACTTACATACATAATGATTTCATCACGTTTATTGAGATATGGTATTGTCAAAGCTTCTATTTATTCAACTAGCTACATATAATCATCTACAAGTGAAAGAAAAAGAAGCAAAAAGAAGAAAAAGATGCATAGAAGAGCTTCCACTTGGTCTCGAAGCCTTGAGGAAATAGCTTTCCAAACGGGAAGGGCTTGTTGTGTGACATAAGAAAAACCATTTTTCAACATATATTAAAATGTAAATGAACTACTCAAGTCCATATGTCCATTATTTAAGTGGAGATACGTAGTGGTGTTAAGTAGATAAGTTATATGAGGTAGGTGACCCACTCTCAATACAGTTATCTATGTAGCTTGTACAAGAATTTACTACTAGTACATCCAATGCATCCACTCAGTGTGGTTATGTGGGTAACCTATGTGAGAAGGTGCTCTTTTTCTAAAAAATAAGGACATAACTGATAATACCCTTAAGTTTTTAAAATAATACAATTTTATGTGGTTATCGCAGGTTAATGGAAAGAGTTATGTCTCACTTGGGACTCACAAAAGTGAGTGCAATCCAATTTGGAGTGAAGGTGCCCCCATATTTTTATTTTTTAGATGGTTGTGCTTGCTTGTGTTGCAAATATGGTACAGTTAAGCTTAAGCTCTCATCTATATTCATGTTATTTGAATTTTTACCAATCTTTATTGCCTCATTTAGCTGATGTCCATAGAAGTGATCCTTCTTAGCATCAATCTCAGCCTTTTCAAAACAAATATGTTGTTTGGTCCCATCTGAGTGCTTTGCTTTTGCCGACGTATCCACCTTGTTGAAACAAATATCTGCACTATGCTCTTCAATCTTCATTTCAACAGACCCACCTATCTCCTTGGCATATGGTCTCCCACACAAGCATTCAATGCAATAGATCTCACATCTCAACTTTGGTTCCAAATGATCTTCAGAATCTTGAAACCCTTCTCTATGTTGCTTTGTGGAATGCATGTTGTCTTAACGTTCCCGAATTTCAAAATTCTGCCAATCTTGTTAGAAATCTTGTCAACATATAGGAGAAACGCCTAAGGTTGATCTATTAGTATCCTCATATCTCAATTATTTTTCTCAAGCAACATGTGGCTTGCTAAAATCTCTTGCCACCTACTTACCATTGCATTTGTTCTTCTTGAAGACCATTGTCACTTGCCTTTGCTCTTGTTCCTAGTCTACTCATCTAAAATCAGGTAACCAGAGTCTTGAGAATCACCTCTTTTGTGTCAATGGTGATGAGAATAGACCTATAGGTATATATTTGTTTGTGCATATCTTGTTGTCCTAGCACAAAAGGAAACCAAATACCTTTGTTGAAAGGACACCAAAGAAGGTTAAACTATCTCCATTCTCCAAGTATCTAGTACAAGTTGTAAGACAATTGGACCAAACCAAGTGTGCATAGCTTAACCGCATTGAATAGTAATTTTGCACTCTCATAAATGGAGTCACATATAGAACTTCTCAAGCTCCTTCTTACCATGTAGCGATTCCAATTGGTATCATACATGTACGTATTCCACCCTTTTGTTCTGGATGATAACAATTTGTGGGCATCTTCTTCAAAATGCTCCATCAAGAGGTTGGCCAATACTACAGAGAGATGTGAACCCACTGCCAAACCTTTTGTTTGCTCAAAAAAATACCCAAAAATAAAGTGGATCTTGGAAATTTTTGCTAGAAAAGTTGTCCCATAGATTGTTTTTTTCTAATCACATTAACCCCTCAATAGAGATATTAATGAAGACATCAAAGCTCCCTAAAATGTCACTTACTTCTAATTTCTTATCGTTCACATAATCAGCAATGTGAAATCAAAGAAATATGGCCCACCAGTGCATTGAGTTTTTCTGCAAAGAAAGCAACAAGCTTATTGGTTAAACAATCGGTTGTATCAACTATTGGTCTTAGAGAACACCCTCTTTATGGATTTTCAGAAGTTCACATATTCTTGGAGTGACTTTCATAGTCAACGCCAATATCTTCTTCAAAGCCTCCCTCCAAAGATAGGATTTTGATAGTTCTAGCTACATGTTTATAAGCACGAGACTGGATTATAGACTTTCTTCAACTCCCACCACTAAAAAATATCTATCTTGGTCAAGTGGTCCAACTTCCTGAATTTTTATTCAGCCGAAGAGAGCTCTGAACTCTGCTATCTTCCTGGACCAGCTACGATTCCAACATATGAATTTAAGTATGCCTGGCAAAATATTGTGCTGTACCACCGAAGCTACCAGTCTCTTTATACTTTGAATGGCTCGTTTTCTTCGAAACAACCTCATCTCTGGTGATGTTGCTTCTAAGAGGGATCAAATATCCTTAAGAGTTATTGTAGAGTCCAGGCATTTTTTTCATTTTCGATGTATCTAACTACATTATCAATGCCAACCAAAAAGAATTATGTCCGGATGACTTTGGGTGGAATCGCAAAGCGTAAAGCGTGATGCTTCACATTAGAACGTCCAGAGTAACACTTTATAAGTTATACAGGTGTTCTCGTGTTTTAAAAAAAAATCTCAAAGCTTTTTAAGTTCAATGGTAACTCTAACCTGATTGCGAGCGTGGGGAAGGCGGAATGACCAAGCATGATCGACGAGAAAGATCTGGGAATCCTTGAGCAAAGTGTCGCAGGACAGCACCAGGCGTTTCTGCTTACCATTTTCGCACAGCTCAATCTGAAAAAAGCTGCCTCCGTCGAATGTCTCGCTACAAAGTTTCTCAAATAATTGCGGATAAAGCGCTGGAGGAACACCAGAAGCGGCCAACAGCACTCCGTGGACATCCACAAAATCTTTCAACTCCCTGATTATCACCATACCGCCAAATTGTTTCTATCTGCTCTATCTGCCCTGTCCCCAATTTGTCATCAGTTTCCAACCTTTTGTTTTTATTTATTCTGTTTGTTTAGACATTCCTTATACCCTAAACCCTTCTGTCTCGAACTGTCAAAAAAACAAACCAAATTTGGGACTACAAATATTTCTGTACTTCTTCCCCGGAGTATGCTAGAGTATGCTCGGAGGTATTATCAGGCTCTTTTACTTCAACTTTTCAGGGGTATTTATTCAATATGGTTATTTAAAATATAATGGTCTTGTTAAAGGATTTTTTGTCTATTTGTTAAATTTAATGATTCTAAATGTTGGAGATCAAGTTTTGTTAAGTGTAAGGCCCAACATTATAGAGGATGGGGCTGAGATTATGTCTCGAGCGACACTCACGGAATAGATACCTCTCAATCCTTCGCTAAAGCTAAAAAAAATCAATCTAAGATTAGTGCCCGCGTAACAAATAGCTAAAACGATTATATTCGTTTAATATATATAACCCTCAAACATATATATAGTTTGTATTAAAAAAAATTATTAATTTTTAAATTCAGTTAGTTTTTATAATTTATTAAAATATAGTATTTGTATGTGCATTTAAAAGTAAATGTAGCTTATGCTCAATTTTATTGGTGTCATATGTTTTACAAAAATGGTCACTTCAAATTATTGGATTTTTTCCTTATGCTCTCTACTTCATCTTGAGGATGGACCACGGAGTGTGATCTGAAATGTTGATGCGAAATAAACTCACACAATCAAACCCATAAACTTTATAGCTAATATTAGAAATAGTTTAGAAATGTAGCTCAAACAAGCACCATGAGATTACAAAGATTCAAACAACAACGAAAGCCCAAAGATTCGGCATCAAATACAAGCTTAAGAATGTATAGTCCTCAAAATGGAAGAATGCCCCAAATTGCCAAACATCAAAAGCACAAGAATCAGCTACAAAACTAATATTCACCATCATAATGCACATCTATACCAAGAAACTGAAACGAATAAAAAGCAAGGGTTTGCCACTAATTCTCCACTAAACTTGTAATTGAGACAACATAGCTCAATAGAACCACAAGGAATATTGCACCGTAATAGCACAACCAAATGTATCAAAGATTGTTCATCCATGACCATAACACTTCAAAAGGGTGTAACATTAAATAATTGGATTTCAAGACACATGCCACTTGAAGACAAGGAAAAAATAAACAAAGCATTCAACACAAAAGATTCAAACACCATGATGGACCTTTATACCTTGTTTACCTTGCTCCTCCAATTGAGTTGAAGTGAAGTGTGCCCTTTAAGTTCTACTTGATGTGCTCAAATTTGTAATGGATATAATTGTGTGAATTTGGATTGCTCTCAATTGCACCAGCATAACAATAGTTTAATGATTTGGTAATAAATATTGACATCATAAGATTAGCATGAGAATAGATGATGAAAATGGAAGAGAAGACATCTAATTTAGATATTTTCCATGAGCAAAACCAAGGGCCAAGATGCAAAGTTAATGGAGAGCTAGGATTTGAGGAAAATGGAGACATGCCTTGAAGGCTTAGTTGTCACAAGGGGAAGAGGGAAGGAGACAATTGTTCCATGAGGTGGAAGGAAAGGCATGCTCACACATGTGTTAGCAAGGTAGCATATGTTTAAGAGATATGAAGGCTACAAATGTGTTAAGAGCATGTTTGCACATGCATGAGCAAGGTGGCATGTGTAAGAGATATGAAGGCTACAAATGTGTTAAGAGCATGTTTGCACATGCATGAGCAAGGTGGCATGTGTAAGAGATATGAAGGCTACAAATGTGTTAAGAGCGTGTTCACACATGTGTGAGCAAGGTGGCATGTGTAAGATATATGGAGGCTAAAAAAGTGTTAAGAGCATGTTTGCACATGTGTGAATAAGATAGTGGTCCTAGGTCAATAGGACAAAGATAAGGTAGAGACTTGAGAGGGTTTAAAAGTAACAATGTTGCATGCTAAAGCATGTGTGAGCATGAAGTGGAGTGAGTAAGCATTCTCACACATGTGGGAGCGTGAGGATGATAGGGACACATGCCAAATGATGCCAAATTTAGATTTTGATCCATGTGAGGATATTAGATGGCCAAAATTGAAAGTTGAAAGATAGGGGTGATGCGATCAAGATTAAAAGTTAGAAGATAGGGTGATGTAGAATTAAAATTAAAGGAAAAGTTAATGGGGGATTAATTAGCCTTAATTAATTAATTAAGTTGTAGGAATTAGGAACAAAGGTTATTTAATTAGATTGATTTGATTGATTTTTAATAAAAAGAGGGGTAAAAATTTATTAAAAAATCAAGTACATAAAAAACTAGGAAACAACCAGGGTCCCCCAAGAGAGCCCCAAAAAGATTCTACTACATATTCTTGTCCTCCAAAATCACCTTTTCCAAAGTCACCCCATAATTCGGAAGCAAAATGCCCCAATCCCTAACATCTCATCCCTCATCATGCTATGAAGCCCACTTGGCCAAGCAATTCGCCACTCTATTCCACTCCCTAGGAATATGATGAAAAGAAATCATCTCCAAAGAACCACATAAACTCAAAATTTGCCTAACCACCATAGCTAGTTACCAACTAGCTCCTTCTAGCCTATGCTCATTTAACATATCCACAACAATTTGTGACTCAAATTCATAAATAATTTGTCTCCAACCAAGGGAGCACCCTCTTTCCACCACATGAAGAATAGCAAGGGCCTCCATAAGATTATTGGTTTGTTTCCCTTTATACACAAAAAAGATAAACATCGTACCACCTCCGCTATCTCTGTCAATGCCACCAATCCCCACATGCCCAAGGTTCCCCCTAGAGGAACCATCGGTATTTACCTTCAGGAACCCACAAGACAGGGGAGTCCACTTATCCTCCCTTTGAATTTTCTACTTGATATGGAAAGGCTTGCAACTAAGAGGGGAACCCATCCCATCAACCTCCAACTTCAAGTTCCTTATGATATCTATATCACTACGAATTACACTCTCAGACAAGTCATATTTTGTAGAAATGGTCTCTTGAATCCTACTAAGAATCTTTTGCCATAACTGAACTACCACCATTTTCACACCCCGAAATATCCTCTAATTCATTTCCAACCACAAATTCCAAATAATAAAAGTGGGGTTGATAATCCAAGCAATCTTAAAGAAAGATGTATGAGCAGGAGAACAACCCATACTATCATAGAGCTCAACCAAAGAAGTGGCATGAATGCAAACATGTTTCCAAGCCTCCCACCAGAGATGCCAAATCCCCCGAGCAAAAGGGCACTAGAAGAACAAGTGAGGGGAATCCTCCTCACAACTCCTGCAAAGGACACAAATAGAAGGGCCTTGGAAACCTCTCTTCTGCAAATTGTCCTAGGTGAGGCAACGGTCTTGGATCACCAACCATAAGAAGAAATTTCATTTAGGCCAGGAAAATTTATTCCAAACCTGTTTCCACTAAGACACACGAAATCTCCCATAAACCTGTATGTCCAGCTCCAAATAGTTTGAGGCAACATAAAATTTCCCTTCGGATCAGGACCCCAAGCCAAGATATCCCTCCTCGAAAGGGAATTACAAAGCCTGTTGGCCAAGATCCTAGCAAGCTCTTGACGAGCCTCCCCAGTACCACTTGGTATCCATTCCTACAAATCCTTCCAGTGCCTCACCTCCATCTATCCTAGAGCATGAATTGTTTTAAAATCCTTCACCTTACTCCAACTAACAGTAAGAAAAATGTCACAAAGGGGTTGTAAATGAGGGAACATAGCTAGGATGGGGGGTGCCCATCTCACAAATCATGCCAGAAGAGGGCATTAGACCCTCTATTACAAATCCAAAAGAGACCCTTCTTGATGATTTGTGCCCCTCTTTTGAGGGTATCCCAAATCATAGACCCCTTTCTCGAAAGGCAATACCAAGGGACTTTAATAGAGCTCACCCCCAAAAGATACTTAAGAGTGAAAATTTTGGCCCAATCCTAGTCCTGACAAGTGCATCAATTCCAATATAACTTAACATCCAAGACATGACCACTCAAACCCGCAAGCTTGAGCCCAAGTCCACCCTCTTGTTTCAGCCTGCACATAGAGTTCCACTTTACAAGGCTCCATTTCAAAGAAGACAAATTACCAGACCAAATAAATTGTTGAACAAGAGCATCAAATTCCTTGACAAAGCATGAGGGAGCAACCTGCATAAATCACCTATAAATTGGAAGATCTTGGACAACCAACTTCAAAAGAGTCACACATCCTGCAATCAAAAGCCACTGACAAGTCCAATGACTAACCTTCCCTCAAAACTTATCCAAGACCACTTGCCAAAGATCTTGGAGATGAGGCCCCACCAAAATGGGAATCCTAAGATAAGACAATCGAGAAATCCTATTCTAAATTAGATAAGGAGTATTGAAGAAGAAGATTGAAGACTTTTTCTCATTGATCTTCTGACTAGAGGCAGCCAAGTAGATATCTAAAGTCTTGCTCACATTCATAGCTTCCTGAATCCTGTCCATACCCATCAAAGTGGTATCATCAACAAACTGCAAGTGAGAGTGAGGAGGCCCCCAACTACCCCAGCACCAACCTTGAGCTCTTGATTAACTTGAGACTTGATAAACCTTCCCAAACCTTCAACCATAATAATGAATAGGTAAGGAGAAAGAGGATCCCCTTGGTGAAGACCCGTGGAAGCACCAAACAACTTCAACAAATCAACATTAATAAGCACTAAAAAGGAGGAAGAAGTAACACAGCTCGTGACCCAATCAATCCACACTCTACAAAACCCAAAAGCTTGGAGAATTTTCTACAAGAAGTCACATCTAACCCTTTCATAAACCCTAGCCATATCAAGTTTGATAAACATGGCTTTCTCCTTGGAAGTCACCATAGATTGAATAGCCTCAGTAACAATCACAACCCCATCCAGAATTTGTCTTCCAACAACAAAGCCACCTTGTTCTTCAAAAATCAAAGAGTAGAGCCAAGATTTTAATCTTTCAACAATAAATTTAGTAATAATATTGTAAACCAGATTACAAAGAGCAATAGGTCTAAAGTGATCCAAATAGTTAGCTCCTTCCTTCTTAGGAATAAGAGCCAAAAAGGTAGAATTCAAGGCATGCAAAATTTTATTGTTGTTATACGACTCCTAAACAACCTCAAGAAAATCTAAATTGATAATTCCCCGAAACTCATGAAATATATATATATATATATATATATATATTATACTTAAGCTTCAATATGCATAGATATCAAAGAAACTTTAGCATTGGAAATAATCCAAAATGATCCCCTTTATTTCTTTTCACTTCACAATGTAAATTAGAAACTAAAGTTTGGACCCTACGTCCAAAATACATCCATCGTACATTAATAGATCCCCATCTTGGATCTTTATCATTAATGTAACTATTTTCACCCAAGCGAGAAAACCACTAACTACCAACTAATCCTTACATAACCAAGTCTAAAGAGCATTTATGACGATCCTAAATACATCATAATTATAGTGTCAATAAATTTGAAATTGACAAGTGAATTTATCACTGTTGCCTGAATATAAGCTCTATGGTTTCTGGTACGTGTAGGTGGCCTGTAACCTTTGATATAAGTATTTAATTACATATCATCTTTCGATTGTGCTTGTGCAAATTGGCTCAACTGGTTAGTTTTATCTTCCCATCAAGGCTCACTCAACCAAAATTCAACAAAGCTCTGACAAGTCATATGCTTAATTCATTTAATTTATAGCGGCTTGTAATGTCCTTTTGCATTGCTAGTTGTCGTTGGAGAGGCGTCTTCATAATTCTCCTCATAAAACTAATAACCATCCTTCTTCTATAATGAAAAAAAAAATCTTCATTTTGCATACTATTACTAGCATTTCAAGATGTCAAGCGTTTCTAGTGATGCTTCCTCTAAAAATGATTTTTTATCCATTGAGAATATTGAGTGTAGCTTGGTTGGGCGACTGGTGATAGACCAGCTGAAAGAAAGGTCATCATTAAAAGTGATATAGAAGAATAAGTGCTCAAGGAGATAATTGAGAATAATTTTATCTCCCAAGTGCATGTCCACAACTCCCAGCTTTTGGAACAGTTCATGTACAATATTGTTTGCACATCTAGCAAGCTGGAGTGGGGAACCAAAGCTGCAGAGTGTTTGATCAGGCCAGATTTTATGGCTAGAGTAGAGACTATCTTATGGAAACTCAACAAATATCCAAGGGTTGGCCAAGTTGGGGACACAATCTGTATTGTTATTGTTCTGCAATACGAACACACCAAAGAAGTTGTCAGCCTTCTCTAAGCTGGACTCGAAAGGAATGATATGGGACTGTACGCCCATTTTGTGGAATCAAATGAAAATTTGTTTTCACCTACCCAGATCAAGAGATTATAGGATGTGGTAGAAGGGATTCAAATCCTTATGTCTACTCTGTGCATTTTAAGAAATGTATTAAAAACTTGCAATGTATTTCTTTTCAGTTCTATAATTATGATGAATTTTGTTTCATTTCAATGCAAGATGCTTGATAAGTTCTCGTTTCTGTACATGTATGACTTTCTTTCAACATTATTAACTTTTGGAAAATACTATTTTAAGAAAGATATCAGGTTTTGACGAGGTATTTAAAACCCTCTCATACTCCGCTTTATTTGTGACAATCTTAGTATTTACCACCCTATGAGCTTCACGATGTATGTTAATCTTTAACTTTTGTCTAAAAAGGCCACTTGTGAAAACCAGTTTTATCTTTTGGGAGAAGGATAGGTTTATGAAAACTTATCAAACTTCGACAAAGGTTTCAAAACCTATTAAATCTCGAAAACAAAACGAATTTATTCTTTTCTTTTATTGCTCAACGAGGTTTTGAAAACTCTATCGAGCTTCAACACCATATTCAAAACTTAACCTGAATCATAGAATTTGAGATCTTTCTTAATAAATCAGGTTGAAAAGTAGTTGTAACAACCTCGTTGGGACTCGAAGAGGTTGTGGAAACTAGGTAAAAGATCGACAAGTTCACAACTTAGGCAAAATTCAAATGAATAGGTCTTGGTTTTAAGGTGTGACAAAAACAATGTAATAGGGGTGTAGAAGCATGGTGAATTTTAGCTTTATCTATAACTTTTTACAAAGCTCTTTTGATTATGAAATGTAATAAACAAGTGTCCTTCCATAGAATTACCTTTTTAGAAAAAGATTGGATTACCCAAAGGGTGGCCTACCACTGCATGTCCTCCTTGGAAACAACATCTACATCTAAAAGCTAAAATTTCATAGATAATAATTTGTTTCCAAATATAATCTTCTAATTGGAACCACATTTCACTTGATAGGCCTTTTGAATGTCCAGTTCCACCTAAATCCTCATAAAAATGGAATGGACCAATCCATTTGCTTTTAGGACTAAATATAAAAACCTACCCAAAGAATTTATAATGCCTTATAAGAAGGAATCTACCCAAAGTTGAAGTGAAAGATAGGGTAAATGCATTGAGACAAAGAAAACAAATATTTAGAACTACAATATTGAAGGTAAGTGTAGATACCCAAAATTGTCCTAGTCTGCGAGTAACACCTTTTTACTAATTTTCACCCTTTTCCCCTAATGATTAAATAATACCTTATTATTTAATTATTATCAAATATCATATTCTACTATTAATCAAGTGACTTTACGTTGTTTAATTCATTCATTCTAATTAACCCTTTATGACTAATTAAATAAAACTTATTTATTTAATTATGTCCTAATTACAATTAATCTTCCTGATTAATTAAATTAGCCTTATTTATTTAATTACATCACTAATCACACTTATTTCTTTGTTATAATTAAATGATTATTATTAATGGTAATAGTCAACACCTTCCTAAAATAAATAATTGTTATTAATTTTTTAATTGACCACTTTCTCACTTCTAGATTAAATAATTAAATTAATTATTTAATTCCCCTATTTCATCTCAACATTATCCCTTCACTATTAATAAATAAACATTTTATTAATTAATTAATCCTCACTTGCATGTACCTCTAATAATTAATGATTTAATTAATTATTATCCTCTCGTGCATAATTCTCTCTTTCTTAACAAACACTTTCTCTCAGTTAACTGAATAATCAAATCAGTCCACTCCCACTCAGTGTGAGTTAACTAATAAATGAATTCTCCTAACAAAGCAATCAATTCACTTTAACTAATTCGTGCAATTAGTTAACTATTTCATGTAGCCAGTTAACTAGAATCCTACAATGAGTTATATGGGCAATCAATTCCTCTCAACGATCCTCAACCATTGATTTTGATCTTGCACCTCTTAATTTGGATCATTCATTCAAATCGAACAATTCTATAAAATCAGTCTTCACATCACATTGATGGCTAACCACGAAATTTGAAGTTTTGCATCATTGCTATCATTCACACACTTTTGAGCTTGAAGCAAAGAAAAGAATACCAAAATATAAGAGCAAAGCAAAGCGAAGGAGGACAATGGAAGTAATTCATGTCAACACAATAAAGGTAATTGTATTGCTTAAATAATTTTGATTTCATTTGTGTTGCTTTTTTTCTATTGATTGATTTGGATTTTGCATCTAGGTATTGAATTGCAGATTTGTGGTTACTACTTTAATCCTTTATCTCTATTATATCTAACGTCCAATTTTCCAAGTTACATTCTGGTGAACCTGATGTGAAATCACGTAAATAATAGTTTTTTGTATGAAATTTAGAATATTTGATGCTACAAGAAGTGCAATGTATTCGTCAATATCTACAACATAATCGCTATCCCATTCAACACATTTGATCAATCATGTGACACATATGAAGTTTATCAAGCCATATTTGTCACATTTATTCTTTATGTTTTTGTAGGTTTGAACTAGTGCATCACATTTATAAAACCTTGCACCATAGTTGCTATTTTATACATCATAGTCGACATTCCATGCATTGCATTTGATTTTTCCTGCACCGTAGTTGACTCTCTGTGCACCATATTCGTTAGATAATTTACCACAGTCGACATCCCATGCACCGTAATCAACTTTCACTAGAAAGAAAGGTATAAAACGTTGATGTCTACTTTTCTACTTTTTTTATTTTAATAGGGTAAAGATTTCATGTTACTAATCTTTTTGTTTCTAGCTTGTGGGGGTCACTTGGGAGATCTATAACATTTCATTTAGTGCTTTAAAATGAATCTCATCTCAAACATTTGGTTTTAGTGCACTAAAATAAACCCTATCTTGAACACTCTGTTTGGTGCTCTAAAAGAACATACAATTCTCACCTTTCGATTTGGGTTTAAAATAAACAATTTTGACTAAACATGCAACACTTCATTTTGGTACTATAAAATTTACATACAACTTGCAAATTTACATTGGTGTACTTAAAATAAATAAGTGTATATTATGTCTTGTGTGCTTGCACACATGTGAGTCAATCCACTTAAAGTGTGTTGTTTAAAATATCCTCTCCCCTTGTGAACCTCGTGCAATCTTGAGTGATGAGAAATAACAACATTTGAAACTTTCCTCTCTTTTTTTAAGTAGGTGGCCTACTTGGGAGTTCACCCCAGGGTTCGACCACAAGCATGTATCCACACTGGGCTATATAAAGGGGAAAAAATTGAAAGGTGAGCTCAATCCACTTGTGTCATGCAGATTGTGCCTCAGTAGTCTTGGGTGATTCCAGACATGGGTTAGAGACTTTGATCTTGCATTGATCGTATGTCGTGGTGTTCTTAGCGGTTCCTCCACTACGAACCTTTGTTGTAGAAGCCTAAATTCCTAGTTGGTCATATCTTATAAGTGGTGTAACATGATAGGATCAACATGTGAAGCTACTCACCATGTACTTTCTTGGGTCGAGATATAATCTTTTTAGGTTGCTAGGAATATCCTCTCAGGAAGAGAAAGAAGGTGTGCTCGTGGCATTTTTCGATGACCCTATGTCACTATACATCTACTATCTATCTTTGTATAGAGAAGGTATTTGACAATAATTCCAATTGTTCAAATATTTGATCTTTCTAAGTATTTACCCCTTTAATGGGAGGTGGACCTAATTTAAGAATACAAACCCACTCTACCACTAATTAAGTTGTGAATGTGCTTTTGGGTCTTGTTATTATTGGTAAATCTAATTGGCCTTAGGGCCTTATCTTCGTCACCTACTGTTAAAAATTGCAACTAAAAACTTACATACACTATTTTTTGTGTTTTCACAAGTGAATCAAATCTATAATTAGAAAACTAATCAAGATCAGGGTTCCTTAGAGAGATTTTTTTGGATCAAACCAATGCACCACATTTGTTAGCCTATACACTGCAACTATGTATTTGTACTATAGAAATAATACAATACATCTGTTAGCTTATGTGACACATTTGTATGCCAAAAAGTTGCATCTATTTGTCTACAATACATTTGTTGTACTTTGCATCGCATATGTGGTCATAAGTCTATCAAAAGTCAAAAACCTGCTTTAGCAAACAATAGCAATGCATTTGTGTCAAACACAATCGTCAGGTTCTGCAATGCATCTGTTGTAGACTGCACTGCAGTCATTGTCGTATGCACCACAATCGACATCTTCTATACCGCATCTAAAGTTTTCTATGTTGCATCTATTTGATAGATAAAACAGAGTCTATTTTTAGAGGGTGCATAAATATGATCTTATTTACACAAAATTTCAAATCAAAATAATCACTTTCCTGCATTTTCAGTAAACTTTTAGTTTTCCTAGGTTAAGCATTACATCATTTAGCGTCATATCAAAAGTCCTTGAAATCTTGTCTTGAACATCTAGAAATCTTAAAACCAAAAGAAAATTTAGAGGTCAACTTTAGTGTCATCATTATAAAAATCATCAAAACCTCATTTTTACAAACTACCCCAATCAATAAAAGTAGGTTTTTCAACTCATGAGTCTAGTTGTAAATCAACTTTTTTATCAAACCACCATCATCATTGAGGTTTAGGATTTTCACTTGGTCATGTTAATCCAATCCAAAAAAATTGTCAAAGTAATCTCATTTTAGGATCACAAAGTAAGATATCTAAGGTCTTTTGCATTCACTAAATCACATCAAAAAATCCCCAAAAATAGAGTAGCATCATCTAGTTTGCATTCATCCTAAAACATCGAAAAATACCAAAAAACATCACAAAATATCCAAAAAAGACCAAAGTCAAAACAAACTCCTTTTATGGTTGTCACACGTTCTCAAGTGAAACACAAAGAGATGGATTCCACCTCTGATCATATGTAAAACCCTACAAGTGACATGCACTTTAGGG